>JAPFFP010039958.1:0-15029 GCA_026153255.1 Solanum medicagineum | reverse complement strand
AGAAAACCAATACCTTATGCTTCTGAACATCTTCCTTCAATTGGAGGAGAATGAGATCCCTGTCTTGCTTTTCTTTCACTTCTACCACCAAAGGTTACTCTGACCCATTTCTGACAGTGGCTCCACCTTTATCAGAATCCTCAATCTGCACCTCCAAACGGGCTAGTATGTGAACCTCCTTAGCTAACTCTTTCTTTTCATCCTCAACATGAGCTGTGCTTCCCATGGTCACCCTGCTAAGAGCATATTAACCACATTAGCTTTACCTGGATGATAGAGGATACTCATATCATAGTCTTTCAGCAGCTCCAACCATCTCCTGTCTCGAATTCAGCTCCTTCTGGCCAAACACATACTACAAACTTTTATGGTTTGTGAATATATCCACATGCCCACCATATAGATAGTGTCTCCAGATCTTCAAAGCAAACACCACCGCAACAAGCTCAAGATCATGAGTTGGGTAATTCTTTTCATGAATCTTAAGCTGTCTGGAGGCATATGCTATCACCTTGCCTCTTTGCATTAATACATAACCCAAGCAACTTTGGAAGCATCACAATAAAACACGAAATCATCAAATCCATCGGGTAGGGATAAGACTAGGGCTGTAGTCAGCCTAGTCTTCAACTTTTGGAAACTTTTCTCATAAGCTTCTGACCATTCAAACTTAGTCTTCTTCTGAGTCAGCTTAGTCAAGGGAGCTGAAATAGAAGAAAATCCCTCTATAAACCGTCTGTAGTACCCCACCAAGCCCAAGAAACTCCTTATCTCTGTGGGAGTTGTGGGCCTTGGCCAATTCTTTACTGCTTCAATCTTTTGGGAACCAACTTGGATACCCTCACCCTACATAATGTGCCCCAGAAAGGCCACATACTCCAACTAGAACTCACACTTAGAAAACTTAGCATATAGTTGCTGATCTTTAAGGCTCTGAAGGATAAATCTAAGATGGTCTGTATGCTCCTCCTTATTACAGGAATAGATCAAGATATCATCTATGAACACAATAATGAACATATCTAGGTACGACCTTAACACCCTGTTCATAAGATCTATGAAAGTTACCGGTGCATTCGTCAACCTGAAGGATACGACCAAGAACTCATAATGGCCATATCGTGTTCTGAAAGCTGTCTTAGAAATGTCTTTCTCTCTAACCTTAAGCTGATGATACCCAAATCTAAGATCTATCTTGGAAAAATATGTAGCACCCTGAAGTTGGTCGAATAAGTCATCAATTCTGGGAAGGGGATACTTGTTCTTAATGGTGATTTTGTTCAACTGACGGTAATCAACACATCCGAAGAGAACCGTCCTTTTTACGTACGAAGAGAACTGGAGCACACCAAGGTGAGAACATGTCTAATGAAACCTTTATCTAAGAGATCTTTCAGTTGCAACTTTAACTCTTTTAGCTCTGAAGCAGCCATTTGGTATGGGGGAATAATTATAGGCTGAGTATCTGGAAGAGTGTCTATCCCAAAGTCTATCTCCCTATCAGGAGGGACTCTAGGAAGATCCTCAGGAAAGACTTCGGGTAACTCATTCACAATGGGAACAGACTGAAAAGCTGGTGCCTCAGCCTAAGAATCCTGAACTCTGACTAGGTGATATATACACCCCTTGGAGATTAACTTCCTAGCTTTAAGATATGATACAAACTGACTTTTAGGAACGATTGAGCTACCCCTCCACTCTAGGACTGGTTCATTAGGAAACTAAATTTTGAATACTCTAGTTCTGCAATCTATGGAGGTATACCCAGGATGAAGCCAATCCATGCCTAGGATGATATCAAACTCTACCACATCTAACTTCAACAAATCAGCTACAGTAGTCTTATGATAAATGGAGATTAGGCAGCCCCTATAGATTCTTTGGGCTAAAATAGACCCTCCAATAGGAGTTGAAACACTGAAAGGCTCATGAAGACATTCTGGATTAACCCCCAACTTCACAACTACATATGGGGTTACAAATGACAAAGTGGCTCTGGGTTTAACAATGCATAGACTTCATAAGTAAAGATCTTAAGCATACCCGTAACTACATCTGGTGAATACTTCTGCTCCTGTCTGGTGCCCATGGCATACAAGCGGTTTGTGCCTCCGTTTGTCCTTGTTGTAGTACCCTGTGAGGTGGCTTACCCAGCGGTGCTGAAGAGACTGTCTGTGACCTGGTGTCTCTCATATTTTGCTTCCCCATAGGAAAATCCTTCAAGAAATGCCCCACCTGAACATATTTTTAACAACTATTTGTGCCCATAAGACACTTTCCAGGATGAGATCTACCACACTTACCACAAGTAGGATAGCGGTTTGATCCTGGAGCTATGCTACCCTATGACTGCCTACCCAGAAACCTGTGGTGCTGTGATCCCTGCTCATTTTTTATCCTCGGTGCCGGTGTACTAGCAAATGAAGGTGCTGGTCTGACTGTCTTAGGCTGGAAAGATGAGTCACCTCCATTTCTAGTCCCTCTCTTACCTGACTCCTGACCTGATGTCTTGGCCCTCTTACTTCTGAATTCCTTCCTATCCTGCATTTTCTCCTCCTTTACCTGTTGCACATCTGTCATCAAACGGGCTATATCCATATCCCCAATCAACATCATATTTCTGTCCTCTCTCTTAGTCATTCAAGAGAGCTGAACACAAAGAGATCCATCCTAGTACGAATATTGTCCACCATAACGGGAGCGTAATGGGACAGTTGAGTAAACTTGAGGCTGTACTCCCATACAATCATATCTCGTGCTTCAAGTTCAGAAATTCTCTCATCTTAGCCTGCCTCATCTCTATGGGAAAATACTTTCCCATGAAGGCCTCCTCAAACATTGCCCAAGTAACTACTGACGCCCCCTCTGTCTTGTTCCTCTTGCACTGATCGAACCAAAGTCTAGCTACCACCTTGAGTTGGTAGGCAGCTAACTCAACCCGATCAGTATCAACTATACGCATCACCTGAAACACCTTCTGAAGCTCCTCAATAAAGTTCTCAAGATCCTCCTTCACATCAGACCCCGTGAACTCTAGTGGGTTCATTCTCAGAAACTCCCTAACTTTGGCGGTATCCGCCCCATCATTCCTGCCATCTCCCCGGCGACCTCCCTAAGTAGTGTCTACCTGAGCCAAAGTTTGAATGACCTGGTGAAGCTCAGAATTAGTAATATCAGCTGGCTGTGGCTACTCCATAGGCTGGTTTGCGTTCGTTCTGGCTGGGCATCCCCTACCCCTGACTGGTCTGTTATCTCTGCGAGGAGGCATGATCTGAAAAATACGGCGCGAACGCGCGAGTTAGAAAGGATTTCACAAAGATATACTCTGAAGCATGAGACAAGGAATAACAACTAATGATGACGCTTCCTAATGTCCCGTAGCCTCGTTATTATAGACATGGCGCGCTTCACACCCATAATACAAACTCTACTAGACATGGTTCCAAAGACTCAATAGGACTCTTGAACTCTGTGCTCTGATACCAAGTTTGTCACGCCTCAAGCCTACACCCTGGACGTGGTCGGCACTCGGAACCCATTTCTAGTTTGAAATGAACCACTTGGCCCAGCTACTTACTAAGCGAAAGACTCATAATAGTGGAAAATCTAGAGGAACAATAAAATAATTCATAACTGTCTGCATAACTGAATGAAAAGCTTTTAAGCAACATCTGAATAAACTGGAAGCTGAAATACTAACATATAGTCTATGGAACTTCTTCTAAACTGTCTGAAAGGGCTACTGAGACATGCCTAAAGTAGGTAGAATTAAAAGTAAATACTGTAAAGAAACATAAACCATCGAGCCTCGGACTGATAAGAGTCCTCACTAAGCATTGATAGCTGTCAGGTTCTTAACGAAGCGGTTGCTGAGGAACTCTGTCACCTGCATTTGCATCATAAAATAATGCAGGTCCTAAGGACGTCAGTACGTGGAATGTACGGTATATAAGATGGCCAAAACATTTTACTAGGAATGTCATGATACATTTCAAAAGACATAATCATAATACATAAGTGGAATATCAATAATTATAAGACTTGTATGCTGAAATAACATGCTAAAAATAATATGTTGAAACTGATAAGTTAAACATGGTCTCTTAACTTGGGGGGTTTCTCTAACTGACAACCACCACTATGAGCTTCGTGGTGATAAAACGTCTTTCCCACGCTAATAAAGCCACCCCGTACTTTGCCTAGGTATGGGCCGATTAACTAGGGGAGTGGATCCATCCAAAATCTGGGCCAACTCAGTGGCTAAAGAGGAAGGTACCGTAGTACAATGCTATCCTATGCTGGCTACATAGTTTATGAGTTCGAGTAATTTATTTTACTCTCACCCATATCGGTGCTCAATACTACTTCCAAAATGTTCTTATGTAACTCATAACTTTTAAAGAGTGAATTATTGAAATCTTATCTTTCAGGGACCTAGCTCAGCTTTAACTTTTCATAAACTTTTCTCAAAATTGTTTAACTTACTAAAGACTAGAATCAACTCAGGGTCCCAAAGTAAATTGGATTTTTCTTGACTAATATGCAGAAATTTAAGCTCTTAAAAATGCCTTCTTGACCTTAGCTTAAAGATTTTTAAACTAGTCTTTCTTTTCTTGAAATATTATCAAGATTTTCAAGAAACTTCAATAATCATAAATCCTATGCCCAAATGGATATAACTTGATGACAATACTTTGATTATATAATATAGAAGTTAAGAATTATAGTATTCATCATGACTCTGTGTGCACCGTGGGAATTAACATGCTTTCACAAAAGCTATGGGACTTATTCTTTCTAGTTCTTGAAAGTTCATGAGTGAAGTAACTTCAATCTCAGAAGATATACTCAAAATAATAGGTTTAAGGTGGCCTTACATACCTTGGAACGAGTTCTTGAGAAATTGAAAGGAAAATCTTGAATGCCCTAGTGTTCTTGAATTCTACGCTTCGAGTTCTGGGGAAGGGTTCTTGTTCTTGAGAGGATAAAAGAGTAGAAATACATTTTTAGAATTGAGCACGACTTAAAAATGGATTACTTTAGGATATGGGGTGTGGGAAAAGCCAAATTTACCCTTTCCCAGAAAAAATGAAACTGGCCCTCTTCTTACACTAATGCGCGATGCGCACTAGTGTTTTATAACACTTTTTCGTGAATTTTTTATTTTCATAAACTTTTGGAAAATTCCTTGTGTGGCTCCGCGTCCACTCTACGTTGCGGAAGGGGTGCAGAAATCTCACTATTTTAAGCCCAATTAGACAAAAACAATTAGCATTTTTTTTAAGGTTTTGCCGAGTCGAGATAATTTTTTTAGTCGGTTTTTCGCACTGATCGCAAATCTGGTCTCAGATTTGCAAACGAAGCAAGGGAAGACATGTTATGCGCAAGGTCAATTCTAGTGGTATTTTCATCCTTTCACGAGGTGTAACACCTTCACACCTGTACCCTCCATTGGTAATTGCTAAGGCTGGGTCCCCCAAACAATCCTTCAGCATAGATACGCAGAACACCGGGTGAACTCCATCTAGCTCCGAAGGTAAGTCTAGCTTGTAAGCAACCTTCCCAATCCTCATTACAATTTGGTATGACCCGATATAATGGGGACTCAGCTTCCCCTTCTTGCCAAATCTCATGACACCCTTTATGGGTGACACTTTCAAGTACAGTCAATCATCTACCTCGAACTCCAAGTCTCTTTTTCTCACGTCCGTATATGATTTCTAGCTACTCTGAGCTGTCTTCAACCTTTCCTTGATGACTTTCACTTTCTCCATAGAGTGGTGTACAAGGTCAGGCCCAATCAACTCAGCTTTACCCACCTCGAACCAACCAATCGAGAATCTACATCTCCTCGCGTACTATGCCTCGTACGGGGCCATCTAAATGCTGGCATGGTAGCTACTATTGTACGCGAACTCAATCAATGGTAAAATGATCATCCAAGTTCCTTTTGAAGTCAATAACACATGCCCTCAACATATCTTCCAAAGTCAGAATAGTGCACTCTGCCTGCCCGTCTGTCTGTGGGTGAGAAGCGATACTCAAATTTACCTTTGACCTAGTCCCTTTTGAAAAGATATCCAAAATTGAGAGGTGAATTGAGCTCCTCAGTCTGAGATGATGGATAAGGGAACCCCGTGCAACCTCACAATCTTATAAATATACAATCGGGCATACTCCTCAGCAGTGTAAGTTGTCTTCACCGTCAAAAAGTGGGCTGATTTAGTCATCCTACCTATAATCACCCATATTAAATCATGCTGCTTTTTTGGATCTTGGTAAGCCAGTAATGAAATCCACGTTGATCACCTCCTATTTCTACTCTGAAATCTCAAAGTTTTGAGTTAACCCACAAGGTTTCTGATGTTCAACCTTAACTTGTTGGCAATTGGGACTCTTGAAAACGAATTCAGCAATGTCTTTCTTCATCCCATTCCACCAATAGACTTCTCTCAAGTCATGGTACATCTTGGTGGAGCCAGGATGAATGGAATATCTCGTTCAATGATCTTCGGCCATGATTCTGTCTCGAATACCATCAACATCAGGTACACATAATCTCCCTTGATATCTCAATACTCCATCTCCCTTTTTGAAGAAAACCATCACCTTCTGCTTGTGATCCACTTATTTCAATTGGAGTAACTATAGGGTCTTGGTCTTGCTTATAATTCACTTCTGACACTAAGGATGAAGCAGACCCATTCTGAACGTTGACCCCACCTTCCTTATTCTCCTCAAGTTGCGCTTCCTATTGAGCCAATCTATGCACCTCATTGGCTAATTCTCTCTTCCCTTCCTCTACATGGGCAGTGCTACCCATAGATATCCTGCTAACAGCATCAGTAATAATGTTAGCCTTACCTGGTGAAAGAGAATGCTCATATCATAATCCTTGAGCAACTCCAGCCATCTCTTCTGCCGCAAGTTGAGCTTTTTCTGGCTGAACACGTACTGTAAGCTCTTGTGGTCAGTCAACACGTCCATATGCACTCTATACAAATAGTGACACCAAATTTCAAGGGCGAACACCACTTCTGCCAATCAATATCATGAGTCGGATAATTCTTCTCATGAACCTTAATATGTCTGGAAGCATAAGCTATCACCTTTCCTCTCTGCATAAGTACACAACCCAATCCAACTCTAGATGCATCACAAGATATCAAAGTCACTCATCCCATCTGGCAAGGTCAACACTGGTATTGTAGTCAATCTAGTCTTCAGCTCTTGAAAACTGTTTTCACATGCCTCAGGCCACTGAAACGTAGCCTTCTTCTGAGTCAACTTTGTCAAAGGGGCTGATAGAGAAGAGAGGTCCTCCATAAATCTGCGGTAGTACCCGACCAAACCCAACAAACTTCTTATTTCTGTTGGAGAAGTTGGTCTGGGCCAGTTCTTAACCTCCTCAATCATCTATGTATCCACCCGATTGCCCTCTCCCGAAATAACATGGTCTAAGAAAGCCACCGACTTGAGCCAAAACTCACACTTGGAGAATTTTGCATATGACTCTTGATCTTTGAGTGTTTGCAAAACCACTCTAAGGTGATTAGCATGCTCCTCTTCATTACTCGAATACACTAGGATGTCATGAATAAAATATGATCACGAACATATCAAGATACAACCTGAATGCCCTGTTCATCAAGTCCATGAAAGTGCAGATGTATTTGTTAACCCGAAGGACATGATCAAGAACTCAAAGTAGCCATATCGTGTCCTAAAGGCTGCCTTTGGGATATCACTTTCCCTCACCTTCAACTGATGGTAACCCGATCTAAGGTCTATCTTGGAGAAACAAGTAGCATCCTATAGCTGGTCACAAAGATCATCTATCCTGGGAAGAGAATACTAATTCTTTATGGTAACCTTATTCAACTGCCGGTAGTCTATACACATCCTCAAAGACCCATCTTTCTTATGCACGAATAGGATAGGAGCACCCCAAAGAGAGATATTAGGTCTTATAAAACCTTTCTCTAACAAGTCTTTCAATTGCTCTTTCAATTCTTTGAACTCTGCTGGAGCCATTCTATAGGGTGGAATTGAGATAGGTTTCGTCTCGGGAAGAGCATCAATCCCAAAGTCAATCTCCCTATCAGGAGGGACTCCAGAAAGATCATTAGGAAAGACCTTGGGAAACTCATTCACTATCGGGACTGACTTAAGAGTAAGAGGATCAACATCACCAGACTTCACTCGCACGAGGTGGTAAATACAAACCTTAGATATCAACTTCCTAGCTCTAAGATATGATATGAATTTACCCTTAGGGACAACAGAACTCGCTTTCCACTCTAAGGTAGGCTCATTAGGAAATTGGAACTTGAGAATCCGGGTTCTACAGTCAACAGAAGCATAACAAGTATGAAGCCAATTCATGCCCATTATTACATCAAAATCAACCATCTCCAACTCTATCAAATCAGCTAAAGTGTCTCCATGATAAATAGACACTACACAGTCCCTGTAAACTCTCTCTGCTAAGATAAACTCACCAGCAGGAGTAGAGACCGAAAAGGGCTCAGGTAACCACTCAAGAAGAATACCAAACTTTCTAGCCACAAAAGGAGTTACAAAATATAACGTGTCACCCTGATCAGTCAATACATAACAATCATAAGTAATGACACCAAGCATACCCCTGACAACATCTGCTGCAACCTCCTACTCCTGTCGGTATCCCATGGCATAAAGGCAGTTTGTCCCACCTCCTGTACCCGTAGTAGTAGCACCCCTCTGCTGATTACCTGTTGGAGGTTCTATCGAAGACTGAGCTCTACTGCTCCCCTCACCTCACCTCCTCTTCAGATATTTGTAGCTGAAATGACCAGCCTGCCCATAAGCACAACATACATCCTTGCCAACATGGCACTCACCTAGATGAAACTTACCACACTTGCTGCAAGGTGGCTTTCCCCGTATACCCTAAGTCATACTGGCTTGAGATTTGGCGCCTGGGGTCCTGAAATTCTGATGACCCTGAGATTTTTGATCATATCTTGTTAGTTGCGTGGGTGCACTGGTTGTAGATGGTGCGGGATGTGATATCTCATTTGGAAATAAGATTTTTCACCTCTTTTCTGTCTCTGCGGGTTAGATTCATGTCTCGCTGACTTCGCCTTTCTGCTCAAGTTCTCCTCTCTATCCCTCCTCTTATCTTTCTCTGTATGTTGGGCATACACCACAAGTCTGGAGATGTCCATCCTAGGAATTAGTAATACAGCCTTACACTCTCTCTGCACTTGTCTAGCCAGGCCAGACACAAATCTCCTCATCTTCTGCCTCGTATCTTTCACTATCTCCGGAGCATACCTTGACAGTTTTGTAAACTTAAGGCTATACTCCTTCACAATCATCCCTCCCCGCTTCAGATTCACAAACTCATTTGCCTTCACCTCCGTCAACTCTTGAGGAAAGAAGTGATCAAGAAAGGCGGCTTCAAACTCATCCCACGTTGCAGGCTCCGCATCCTCTCCTCTACTCCCCTCCCACTAAGTGTACCACATATTGTCTATGTCCTTCAGCTGGTTGGACGCAAGCCAACTCCCTCAATATCGGTCGCATGCATGGCCCTCAGGACTTTGTACATCTCATCAATGAAATTTTTTGGGTCCTCCTCCACCTTCGACAAGTATACACCGGCGGGTTCATCGTAAAAAAGTCCCTGAGCTGGGTTGCAGCTGAGGGCTCCTATGAGCTAGAACTAGGACCCTAAGAACCGTGGCTATTTCCCTGGGAGGTCACCAACTGAGTCAGCATGGTGATGACTCCTCTGAATACTTCCTCAGTAGTGGGAGCTACCTAAGACTGAGCAGGGGGTGCCTGAGGCACCTCAGTAGTCCTAGCAGGGCGTCCCCGTCTCCGTATCTCAGTCGGCACCGGAACCTACAGTTGTGTATTCTCAGCGGCGGAAGCTGGGGCATCTCTTTGGACGGCTGTCCTCTTAGGCGACATTTTCTGTAAGAGTAAAGCACATGAGTTAAAAGCAAAATTTCACAAGTTAACTCTATAGCACGAACTCAGATCATAGAAGAAGGGTAACACTTCCTAATGCCCTATAGCCTCTTATTTATGAAGTGTGATGCACAATACACCTATAAATAAGACTTTACTATATAAGGCTTAATAGACTCCCTAGAATACTCGAATTTTGGACTCTGATACCAAGTTTGTCACGCCCTGGAAGGGTACCCTAGATATAACTAGCACTCGAGGACTATTGCTAGTCCCTAAGCAAACCACCTAGTTTCATTGCTATCGTTCAATCTATTCATTAGCAGAAGAAAATAACATAATGAGATAACTGACATCCTATCTGTCGACTCATACTATCAATATCAGTCTGTCATAAGGAAGAATAATAGATAACAAAAGTCTCAATATAAATAAAGGAAAAGGGAAAAGAACCCCCGACATCAATATCAATATCTATGTCTATGAAGCCTCTATACTATAGTCTGAAACAGTACCATGACAGGGCCATGGCTACTAAATATCCAGAAAAAAGGACTATCCAACAATAAAAATAAATATCATCCGAATGCTGGGGAGGACTCACCACTGTCAGGAATGAAGAGCTCTGAACCTCAACGATCGGGCTGCTTAAGTCCTCAGTCTATAGTATCTACAATCATAAAATGATGCAGTGCCAGAGGGGCATTAGTACATGGAATGTACTGTATGTAAAAGGGGCTAAGAAAAAAGAAACAGTTTAATCATCACCAGTAAATCACTCAGCCTCACCTCAAGTATAAGAGACAAGACTCTATCACCTCACTAGTTATCAAGCATCAAACATTCACTTCACATCGGAGTTCTATCATCATGTAACCTATCTGGGAGTTTCTATAACCGATAACCACTACCTATGAGCCAGTAGTGATACAACAAAGAGATGTCGTTGTCACATCCATCCAGTTACTTATCGAGGTAAAGGACGAGTCTGTCTGTGGATCCAATAGTCTGTTAAGCCCCCTTTCAGGACAAACGAAACATTCGTATTCACGGTCCAATCCTCTCGTATACTAGCCATGTAGTTAATGGGTTCGAGTGGGTCTCGCTCCTACCCATTTTGGTGCTAATACTCCTCCCAAGACTCAACATGCTCATAGATCTATCAATCCTTCAATAAACCTTATCACTCAACCTCTACGGACAAGATTTTCTATCCAATATAAAGGAACTATACCCATTCAACTCTATCAATAATAGTTTCAGCTATCCCAGTAATCCACACACTCGATTCAGGACTCAGACTCAGCCAGACATCATGCTCAGACATTCAAGGCTCTAGACATCCCCTAAGTTCATTATTCAAGCCATTATAGAAAGAAAATTTTAAGGATCAAGTCATAATCATATAATAAGGTAAAAATATAGTAAGCTTTAAACATGATGATCATCAGTCCATGACATAAAACTATTGTTTAAGGATTTAAAATAAGAATTTAAGCTAGTATACAAGAATTTAAAATAATTATTCAAGAATTTAAAGTAGTCATTCAAGAACTTAAAGTAATTACTCAAGAACCTTCAAGAATTCATGCATCAAAGCTCCTAGACATAAATTTGCTATCTTAACTCTACATTGGCACATGGGAGATTAATCTCATGCTTTTGGGTAACCTTTACATACCTGGGAATGACGAATTTTGAAGAACTTTGAATTCTCCTATGAAACCCTTACGTTTCTTTCCTATCCTTCTCTCTGTCTTAGCGTAAAAATATTAGACTTAGAATAGCTTTGGGTCTTAAAACCCTTTTGTACGAAAAAACGTCTTAAAACTGACCTAAGTATATAAAAATATATTAGGAAGGACGAAATTACCCTTCCTGAACAATTGACAAGGTGTCACAGTACAGTACAGTACCATATAATGTTTGGATAAACTGTATGGGTTGCTATTGTTTAATATATTTTTTTTATTTGAATGTATGGTACTGTATCGTAACATATAAATTTATAAAAATGTCCTTAATTATTATAAATATTTAATTTATCAATATTTTTTAATTATTTTTTTACATAAAATCGAGTAGGGAAACATACAAGCTAATATATCTCCAATCTATACAAACAACCGAAGAAAATAAAAAAGTAAAAACTTAAAAAAAAAAAACCTTGACGGGAGGTGGAAAAAAAGTTTCAAAAGTTGATGCGGAGGAAAATAAGTAATACAAAAACAACACATATATTAGGGTAAAGTTTAATAGAGAATAAAGAATAAATTAGAATTGTTTAAATTTATATAAGGGTATAATTGGAAAAAAAGGAAGAACCATGGGATACCACTAAATTGGTGGTTTCAAAAAGTGAGGGTTTCATGGTTACAGAACCGTGAAAGAAAACCATACCATACCATATGATTAATGAAACAATCAAAACAAACGTTGTTCTATTAATAACCATACCATACCATACCATGAAATCACCATCCAAACAAGCTGTAAGCAGGTAGCTGTCCGTTGACGTGTCAACTTTAGCTGCTTGATTTTAACATTTTTTAAAAAGCAAACAAAAAAAATATAATTGGCTATTGGAATTAATCTATCGACATCACAAAATAAAGGGGGATAGAAAAATAACATGTATTATTTAATTAGGAAATTATGTAAAAATTACTATGAATCTAAATAAGTATAAAAAGTACTATAAATAAAGATATTTGACAAATTCAATATATATCACATAAATTGAGACACAAAAATAATAAATATTGGACCTGCATTTGTCGGGCATCGACATCTAGTTATACAATAAAAGACTGACTTTTGGTCCCTTTATTCTTGATTCGCGTGATATTCAGATGAAATAATACATAAACATACACCCTCAGATTTAACTTCGGTTGATGAGTAAATATTTCCAATTTTAAGTATCTATATTCAGATATCTTAATTCAATTTTACTGTATCAATTAAACACTCTAATTAATTATACAATAATAATTTTATAATGATTTTGAAGATTATTTTCAAAAAAATTCAGAAAAATTATTATTTTGCCACTCACGAAAGTTGTTCTGCATCATCTTTGATCAATTTGTGAGTTTTGTTTTGGAGTTTTATTGAAAAGTTATAGAATTTGAATGTTTTGGAGTTTTGAAGCTTTAAGTTGTTCAAAAATGGTTTTTAATAGCAATCAGAGTTTCAAGTCTCAGAATGAAATACTGTTAATTCCATATATTATCTTCGGATTGCATAATTTGGTCTAAAAGTGTCATTGGTTTCATATCGGAGTTGTTTCATAGATTTAAGGTCTTAAGTTGGAAGTTTAACTTATTTTAGATCAAGAGTTGACTTTGGTCAACTATCACGATCTAGAAACTGAGGTCATGATGGCACAAGTCTCAATCCAATATGATATTGTATGTCAAAAATCAGAATTGCATACAAGACTCCCAAAGGAAAGTCAAGTGCCACGATCCGAAATCGAGTGTGATGGCACTTGCCTTTGACTCACCGAGGGTATTTAATTACACAGAAATAACAATATAATGCAGAAGATAAAGCGAAAATACATTCTAAATATGAAAGGATAAGCATTAAAGAAGGGTTGTAATGACCCGTTAGGTCATTTTGAGAATCAGTCCTCTTGATTTCCTACAAGATTTATTTTGAAATATTTTAAATGGGTACTTTGGACTATTCAGTAACTATGAGTATTTAATTTATGGATAAATTTAGATAGCTAGTTTAATTAGGGGACTAAATTGATAACTTATTAAATATCCCATACCACTTAGTATATATAGTAAAATTAGTTATTAGGGTTTAATTAATGTGAAAAAATAAGAAATAGGAGGAGGATTGTACGAGATCAACGCACAACGTCAGAAAGAGCGGCTTCAGGTGACGTCTTACTCAAATTCTCCATTAATTTTTTATGAGGTTCTTTAAATAAAATGCTAAATGTATTTGTCACATTGATTATTATATGGGTTAGTGGAAAGTGAGCTTTAAATTCCATTATTGCAGCTTATAGTTGAGTGGAGGTATTGTTTCAATATTGACAAATTTATTAGGAATCAAATAGAAGAATTAGCTGGATCTTTAAATGGGAAGTTATCAATATACATGCTATGGAGTTGAGTGGAGGAAAACAAAGGAAATAAAGAATTTGTTGAACATGGAAGTTCCTAAATTATTTCATCAACTTCTAGCAGAACAACTAAAAGTTGTACATGTGATGTTCTTTTTGATTCTTTTGGCTGCTTTTCTCATTTCTTTTTGTCCATAACAATAGAGGTGGTGATGATGTTTTTGTTTGAATTCTGGGCTAAGGGAATAAGCTAATTGTTAATATCATTATTTGTTACCACTGGTTCGTAATCAGTTAGCTTCAACCCGGGTTATCATGATCTTGTTATTGCATTAAGATTTAAAGTTTGATATATTGGTATAGATATTAAAAAATATGTACATGGTATTATACGTATACTATTAGATTTATGATGTTTAGAAGAATTAAGACTAGACTCTAGTCTTGAAATTTAGGAACTTGGCTATAGATAGATTTGGGTGTCCTTAGTTTGGAAATCTTACTTTGAATTCTTAATTGGATAGATTGTGGCGCTACAGATTACATTCGGAAGGGGAAGGCTCATGTGCTTGATTGATTGTCTTTGGCTAAGGCAAGTGAATTTTTTAACCTTTTATAAGTATATAGAATCTTGTGCTTCTTGTGTGGGGTGTTGAGAATGATTTATGTAGGCTTTGATTGAAATATTGTGAATTGGTTAATTATCCTATGATGATATTTGACTTGTAAATCAATGATGGAGATTCATTATATGTGAAATAGTGATTATTTAAGTGATACTTACTTTAGATGTAAATGTGGTTAAGATTGTGATGGTATTGAGATTGAGGATATTACAACAGGCATGGTATTGAGCTACCCATTCTTGATTTTTAGATATATGAATTTGTATGGGCATCTTGCACATTTTATTTCCATGAACATGATTATTGTGCATTTACTATGTGTTTGCTGGATGATCCAAGAAAAGAAATACAAAGCC
>JAPFFP010039947.1:0-15030 GCA_026153255.1 Solanum medicagineum | reverse complement strand
ACCAAGAAAATCTTCAAGAAAATCGTTCTTTAACTTGGTTCAAACTAAGCTTTTCTTTTCTTGAGATAATACCAAGACTTTCAAGAAAACTTATCAAATCAAAATCTTGATCATAGATAAATATCACTTTGATACCAATTCTTTAAATGAGATCATATAGAGACCAAGAACTGTAATATTCTTCAATAATTTACACGTAAAGAAACTGTACTAAATTTCCACATACTTTTTCAAGATTATAATTTCAATCCAAACTTGAAACTTCTAGGAGGAAAACTAGGTTATACTTTTCAAAAATATTCCAAAGTAATGATTTTTGAGCGTCCTTACATACCTTGGGATGACTTCTTGAAGGATATAAAGAAAAATCTTGAATGCCCTAGTTGTTCTTGATCCTACACTTGAAGTTCTTAGAAGGGTTCTTGCTTTTAACGTATGAATGTGATGAAGAAATACATTTTTAAACTTTAATCGACTTAAAACTGACTTAGTTCAGGATATGGGGTATGGAAAAGGTCGGAATTACCCCTCCCCATTAAAAGAACAAAACTGGTCCCATTTTACATTAGTGCGCAGCTAGAATCCAATTTTTCGTAAATTTCAACTTTCATCGAATTTCGGAGAAAAATCCAAGTGTAGCTCCATGTCCACCCCACGTCGCGGAAGAGGCACGGAAACTCCACTGCTTTAAGCTCACTTGGACAAAAATAAATCTCATTTTTTTGAGCTTTGTCGAGTTAAGACAATTTTCCGGTCTCGGATTTGCAAACGGAGCAAGGGAAGACACGTTATGCGTAAGGTCAGTTCTAGGTGTATTTTCATCATTCCATGAGGTGTTACAAGATCTCTCCCCCTTGGGATCATTCGTCCTCGAATGATAAAGATACGAACAAAGCTAGCTTAGACCACAAGATTTCCTACCTTAATAAACATAAATCTTCAAGGTGAGAGTATGAAAGTTTACCATCAAGATCCTCATTTAGGCCAACAACAAGTGTGAATACTTGGCCATCATGTCTGCTTCTGCTTCCCATGTGGCTTCTTCCACGAATTAGTTTTTCCACAATACTTTAACTAGAGTTATCTCTTTGGTCCTCAACTTGCGAACTTACCGGTCTAATATTTACACCGGAATCTCTTCATAAGAAAAGTTGTCCTTATTCCCAACACTTTCAACCGGGACAACTAGAGAGGGATCTCCCAAGCACTTCTTAAGCATGGAAATATAAAACACCGGATGTATAACACTTAACTCTGCTGGTAACTAACTCGTACGCAATGCTACCCACTCTTCTCAGAATCTGATATGGCCCAATATATCATGGGCTGAGTTTCCCCTTCTTCTCGAATCTCATAACTCTCTTCATTAGATATACCTTCAAGTACACCCAATCGCCTACCTCAAACTCCAAGTCTCTCCTTCTAACATCTCTATATGACTTTTGTCTGCTCTAAGCTATCTTGAGCCTCTCCTGGATGACTATCACTTTTTCCATAGCCTGATGGACTAGATCAGGTTATATCACCCCTGCCTCACCAACTTCAAACCACCCTATGGGTGATCTACACCTTCCCCCATAAAGATCCTCATATGGTGCCATCTGTATGCTGGCTTGAAAACTATTATTATAAGAGAACTCAATCAAAGGTAAATGATCATCTCAATTACCTTTAAAGTCTATCACATAAGCTCTCAACATATCTTCCAAGGTCTGTATAGTTAGTTCTGCTTGCCCTTCTGTCTATGGATGGAAGGTCCTGCTAAGATTCACCTTTGTACCATGCTCTTTCTGAAAGGACTTCCAAAAATGTGCTGTAAACTGGGCTCCTCTATATGAAATAATGGATATAGCGACCCCGTGCAGCCTAACAATCTCCTTAAGATAGAGTTTGGTATAATCCTTAGCTGTATCAGTCGTCTTGACAGGTAAGAAGTGAGCTAACTTGGTCATTCTATCTACTATGATCCATGTCAAATCATGCTATCTACGAGATCGAGGTAATCTTATCATGAAGTACATATTAATCATCTCCCATTTCCATTCTAGAATCTCTATGTTCTGGGCTACACCACAAGGCCTTTGGTGCTCAACCTTGACTTGCTGGCAGTTTGGGAATTTAGACACAAACTTTGCAATGTCCTTCTTCATACCACCCCACCAATAGACTTCTCGCAAATCTCTATACATCTTCATTGCACCGGGGTGGATAGAGTATCTGGAGTTATGAGCCTCAGCCAAGATCCTATCTCTAAGACCGTCAACATTTGGCACACACAACCTGCCTTGGTATCTCAGGACACTATCTCAGCCTTTTGAGAACACTAATACTTTCTGCTTCTGAACATTTTCTTTCAATTGGAGAAGGATGGGATCCCTGTCTTGCTTTTCTTTCACTTCTACCACTAAAGATGACTCTGACCCATTTTTGACAATGGCCTCGCCCTTATCAGAATCTTCAATCTGAACCCCCAAATGGGCTAGTCTGTGGACCTCCTTAGCTAACTCTTTCTTTTCAGCCTCAACATGACTTATGCTTCCCATGGTCACCCTGCTAAGAGCATCAACAACTACATTAGCTTTACCTGGATGATAGAGGATACTCATATCATCGTTTTTCAGCAGCTCCAACCATCTCCTTTGTCTCAAATTCAGCTCCTTCTAGTTAAACACATACTGCAAACTCTTGTGGTCCATGAATACATCCACGTGCCCACCATATAGATAGTGTCTCTAGATCTTCAAAGCAAACATAACCGCAACAAGCTCAAGATCATGAGTTAGGTAATTCTTTTCATGAATCTTGAGCTGTCTGGAGGCATATTCTATCACTTTGCCTCTCTGCATTAACACACAACCCAGGCCAAATCTAGAAGCATCACAATAAACCACGAAATCATGAACTCCATCTGGTAGGGATAAGACCGGAGCTGTGGTCAACCTAGTCTTTAACTCTTGAAAGCTCTTCTCACAAGCTTCTGACCATTCAAACTTGGTCTTATTTTGAGTCAGCTTAGTCAAGGGAGCTGAAATAGAAGAAAGCCCCTCTACAAACTGTCTGTAGTACCCCGCCAAGCCCAAGAAACTCCTTATCTCTATGGGAGTTATGGGCCTTGGACAATTCTTCACTGCCTCAATCTTTTGTTAATCAACCTAAATACCCCCACCAGAAATAATGTGCCCCAAAAATGTCACAGACTCTAACCAGAACTCACAGTTAGAAAATTTAGCATATAGTTGCTGATCCTTAAGGGTCTGAAGGATAACTCTAGGATGGTCTACATGCTTCTCCTTACTACTGGAATAGATCAGAATGTCATCTATGAATACAATCACGAACATATCTAGGTATGGCCTCAACACACTGTTCATAAGGTCCATGAAAGTTGGTGTATTAGTTGGCTCGAAGGACATGACTAAAAACTCATAATGACCACATCGAGTTCTGAAAGCTATCTTGGGGATATCTTTTTCTCTAACTTTGAGTTGGTGATACCCAGATCTAAGGGCTACCTTGGAAAAACAGGTATCACCCTAGAGTTGGTCGAATAGGTCATCAATTCTGGGAAGAAGATACTTATTATTAATGGTGATCTTGTTTAATTGACGATAATCTATGCACATCCGAAGAGAATCGTCTTTCTTATGCACAAAAACAACTGGATCACCCTAAGGTGAAATGCTTAGTCTAATGAAACCCTTATCTAAAAGATCTTTCAGCTGTATCTTTAACTTTTTTAGCTCTAAAGGAGTCATTCGGTATAGAGGAATAGATATAGACTGAGTATCTGGAAGAGTGTCTATCCCAAAGTCTATCTCCCTATCAGGAGGGACTATGAGAAGATCCTCAAGAAAGACCTCTGGGAATTCACTCACAACGGGAACAGACTGAAGAGATGGTACTTCGGTACAAGAATTCTGAACTCTGACTAGGTGATATGTACACCCTTTGGAAATCAACTTTCTAGCTTTGAGATATGAAATAAACTGGCCCTTAGGGAAAATTGAGCTATCCCTCCATTCTAAGACTGATTCATTAGGTGAAACTTGACTACTCTGGTTCTGCAATCTAAAGAGGCATACCCATCATGAAGCCAATCTATGCCTAGGATGAGATCAAACTCTACCATATCGAAGTCCACCAAATCAGCACAATAGCCTTATGATAAATAGAGACTGGACAACCCCTATAAATTATTTGGGCTAAAATAGACTCTCCAGTAGGAGTAGAAACACTGAAAGGCTCAAGAAGACATTCTAGATTAACCCCAAACTTTATAGCTACATATGGGGTTACAAAAGACAATGTGGCTCCTGGGTCTAACAATGCATAGACATCATCAGTAAAGATTTTGAGTATACATGTAACTACATCTGGTGAGTTCTCCTGCTCTTGTCTGGTGCCCATGGAATACAAGCGGTTTGTGCCCCCGCTTGTCCCTTCTGTCGTACCCCTATGAGCTAGCTTACCCTGCGGTGCTGAAGAGACTGCCTGTGACCTGGTCTCTCTCATATTCTGCTTCCCCATAGGACAATCCTTCAAGAAATACCCCACCTGACCGTATTTGAAACAACCATTTGTGCCCATAAGGCACTCTCTAGGATGAGATCTACCACACTTACCATAAGTAGGATAGCGGTTTGATCCCGGAGCTACGCTACCCTGTGACTAGCTGCCCGAAAATCTACAGTGTTGTGATCCCTGCTCATTTCTGATCCTCGGTGCCAGTGCACTAGCAGATGAAGGTGCTGATCTGGCTATCTTAGGTTGGAAAGATGAGTGACTTCCACCCCGATCCCCCTCTTGCCTGTTTCCTGGCCTGATGTCTTGACCCTCTTATTCCTAAACTCTTCCCTGTCCTGTATCTTCTCCTCCTCTACCTGCTGCACATATGTCATCAAGCGAGCTATATCCATATCTCCAATAAACATCACATTCCTGCCCTCCCTCTTAGTCATTCGAGAGAGCCAGGACACAAAGAGATCCATACTCGTACGTATGTCTGCTACCATAGCCAAAGT
This sequence comes from Solanum medicagineum, assembly GCA_026153255.1. NCBI lineage: Eukaryota > Viridiplantae > Streptophyta > Magnoliopsida > Solanales > Solanaceae > Solanum > Solanum medicagineum. Next base: position 10,009 of record JAPFFP010039947.1, on the reverse strand, counting down.
GTAATGGGACAGCTGAGTAAACTTGAGGCTATACTCCGGCACACTCATATACTCTTGCTTCAAGTTTAGAAACTCTCTTACCTTAGCCTGTCTCATCTCTCTGGGAAAGTACTGCCCTAGAAAGGCCTCCTCAAACATTGCCCAAGTGATTGTTGGCGCCCCATCTGCCTTACTTCCTTTCCATTGGTCATACTAAAGTCTAGCTAACCCCTTAAGCTAATAGGCGGCCAACTCAACCCACTCAACATCAGCTATATGCATCACCTGAAACACCTTCCGAAGCTCCTCCATAAAATTCTCAGGATCCTCCTTCACATCAGACCCGGTGAACTCTGGTGGGTTTATTCTAAGAAATTCTCTAACTCTGGCAGTATCTGCCCCATCATTCCTACCATCTAACTGGAGACCTCCCCGAGTGGTGACTGTCTGGGCCAAAGTCTGAATGGCCTGGCGAAGCTCATCATTAGAAATGTCGACCTGCTGCGGCTGCTCCACAGGCACGACTAGGCCTCTAGGTTCCTCCGAAATTCTGCCAAGCTAGTTTGCATTCCTTCTGGCTGGGAGTCTTCTGCCCCTGACTAATCCGCTAACTCTACGGGGAGGCATGATCTGAAGAACACAACGTGAAGGTATGAGTTAGAAAAGGACTTCACAGAGATATACTTTAAAGCACGAGATAAAGAATGACAAGTAATGATGACACTTCCTAATGTCCCGTAGCCTCCCTATTATAGATGTAACGCGTTTAACACCCACAAGACAGACTCTACTAGACACAGTTCCATAGACTCCCTAGGACTCTTGAACTCTGGGCTCTGATACCACATTTGTCACGCCCCGAGTCTACACCCTAGATGTGGCCGGCACTCGAAAATCATTTCTGGTCCCAAGCGAACCACTTGGCCTGGCTACTTACTCAGTGGAAGACTTAATAACTATGAAAAGGCTAAAGAAATAATAAGATAGTTCATAACTATTTGCATAGCTGAATAAAAAGGCTTTTAAGTAATATCGGAACAACTGAAAACTGAAATACTATACATGTGGCCTATGGAACCTCTACTAAAATATCTGAAAAGGGCTACTGAGACAGGCCCCAAGTAGCCAGAAATAAAAGTAAAGACTGAAAGGAAATAACATAAACCATGAGCCTCTGACTGAGAAGAGGCCTCACCACTAGTTTGAAAGCTCTCAAGTTCTCAATGGAGCGGCTGCTGAGGAACTCGGTCACCTGCGTCTGCATCATAAAACGACGCAGGCCCTAAGAAAGTCAGTACGTGAAATATATGGTATATAAGATGGCCAAAATATTTAAATAGTATATCATAAAGTTCTCTCAAAAACATAATCATGAAACATAGTTAATTAGCAATAATCATAAAGACTGATATGCTGGAAATAACATGCTTAAATAATATGTTGAAATTAGTAAGTGAAATGTAATTTTCTTAGCTTGGGGAGTTTCTCTAACCGAAAACTACCTCTATGAGCTTCATGGTGATACAACATCTTGCCCATACTGCCAGATCTGTCCTATACTTTGCAGGGGTAGGGGAGGAAGTGCTAGCTGAGTGGATCCATCCCAAATCTGGGCCATCTTAGTGGCTAAAGAGGAAGGTACTATAGTACAATCTTATCCTATGCTGGCTATATAGTTTATGAGTGTGAGTAATTTATTCTACTCTCACCTATATCGGTGCTCAATACTACTCCCAAAATGTCTTTACTTAGCTCATACTTAAAGAAATATAACTTCTTGAAATCTGATTTTTCGGGAACTTAGCCCAACTTTTCTACTAAGCTTTCTCAACTGAAATCTTTATCTTTATTGAAACTAATATCATTCATGTACTTTAAATCATGCTAGATTACTCAACTAAGATACCAAGAAAATCTTCAAGAAAATCATTCTTTAACTTGGTTCAAACTAAGCTTTTCTTTTCTTGAGATACTACCAAGATTTTCAAGAAAACTCATCAAATATAGATCTTGATCATAGATAAATATCACGTTGATACCAATTCTTTAAATGAGATCATATAGGGATCAAGAACTGTAATATTCTTCAATAATTTACACGTAAAGAAACTGTACTAAATTTCCACATACTTTTTCAAGAACATAATTTCAATCCAAACTTGAAACTTCTAGGAGGAAAACTAGGTTATACTTTTAAAAAATATTCGAAAGTAATGATTTTTGAGCGTCCTTACATACCTTGGGATGGGTTCTTGAAGGATTGAAAGAAAAATTTTGAATGCGCTAGTTGCTCTTGATCCTACGCTTGAAGTTCTGGGAAGTGTTCTTGCTTTTAATGTATGAATGTGAAGAAGAAATATGTTTTTAAACTTTAATCAACTTAAAGATGACTTAGTTTAGGATATGGGGTGTGAGAAAGGTCGAAATTTCCCCTCCCAATTAAAAGAACAAATCTTGTCCCATTTTACACTAGTGCACGTCGCGCACCAGTGCTGGAATCCAGTTTTTCGCAAATTTCAACTTTCGTCGAATTTAGGAGAAAATTTCAAGTACGGTTCTGCGTCCACTCCACGTCACGGAAGGGGCGCAGAAACCCCACTATTTTAAGCTCACTTGGACAAAAATGAATCTCAGTTTTTCGAGTTTTTGTCGAGTCGAGACAATTTTTTGACTCGATTTTTCGCACTAATCGCAAATCCGATCTCGAATTTGCAAATGGAGCAAGGGAAGAAGGGAAGATGCATTACGCCTAGGTCAATTCTAAGGGCGTTTTTGTCATTTCACAAGGTGTTACATAAGCATGCTTGAATAGAATTGAATAGGAATTTAATAGATTGTATTGTTGGCTAGGGGATGGGTAGGGAAACTATATAATAGTGACTTACATTTCCCTAAGCACATTGCACTTTTTGACTTCATCACCCATTATTCTTCTCTTTATTTTTTCAACCCTCTCTTCAATAATTATTTTCCTAGCAATCTCATCTTATCGAGAATATTTCACTTTTTTTTAATAATTATTTTTTGCTTTTTTTTTCCGAAGAGAACTTTTTCATCGCCATGTAGCTATCATTGATCATCTTTACCACTAAGTATCCCTTTTCTTCAAATTAACAATTATAATAAGTCTATGTCACAGTGCTCAAGAAAGCAAGGTGCGAAGCTAGGGATTCAACAAAATTGGATCAAGGTAAATATATGGTTACCAACAAAAAAAGATGTAGGCTCAAAAGGGCTAACTAGTGATATAATATTTTGAAAAGGCTAAAATTTTATAAGACAAATCAAAGAAATCTTATTATCATCTCCTAAAGAAAGCAATACTTTTTTATTTCGCTCCAATAACATGCAGGGCAAGTTCTAGACTAATATGCAAAACATGGAATAACCAATTTTCGCCACACATGTCACAAATATCAATCAAGATGGATCAATTCCACTTCTAAGAGAGATAGGATCATAACAAATTAAAAAATAAAATAAGCTATATATGGAGTCAAAACCTTGAACCTAGATGTCAACGAGTCTGCAATTTAATTAGCAATCAAGCATTCATAGGAAAGTATTACTCAAAATTAGGCTTAAATAACAAGTATCAAAGAAGTCAAAAGGTATTTTCTTTTCTCTCCAAAGAATAAAAATAAAAATTTACTTTCTAAAAATAAAAGATACTCGGTTCAAAGGGACCCCCCTCGGAAAAGAACCAAAAAGAAAAATCAAGGAGCGGACTAAGTGTGCTTCTACTAATGAGAAAAATTATAAAAATAAATAAATAAAAATCTTTTTGTAATTTTTTTACTGTTTTTTTGTTTTTAACGTTTTTTTTGTTTTTTTAAATATTAAACAAACCCTAAAGCAAACTCTATTCTAAACAATATATTTGGAAGAATTCCCACCTCACACTTGAAAAGATGCTATGTCCTCAAAGAATCAATTAAAATTTAAAGCAAGGGTCAGAAAAACTCCCTGAGATCTTTAGACGTAGCCAGAAGCATATCCTCTCAATATTCATCGAGGGTCGTATGCACCCGCCACTTAAGCTTAAATTGCTCCTTTGCTTTAAATTTTGGGTACTCCGACTTCCCCTACCCTGCAAAAAATAAAAAACACACAAAAGAAAGGAAAACAAAAGTGACACTAAAATAAATAAATAAAAATAAAAAATAAAAAGCTACACAACAATTGGGTTGCCTCCCAATAAGCGCCTGATTTAACGTCGTGGCACGACTCAAGTCACCATCAATTTTTTTCCTCCACTTTGAAGATATGAATTGTATCCCAAATTTTGCATCCATCTTTCTACTTAGCTCAAGGGGTGGCAGTATAAAGATAAAGGAACCAAATAATAGGTATCACATCTTACACTTCTTGACCCTTAGATGAGGAATATAATTTTCTGAGTTTTGTTCAACAAATTCAAGAATATAGACATATTGTTCCTCTTTCTTACGGTCTTTCATAGGCTTAGATAACTTGATTAATATCTCAGTATCTAAGAACAAAGTAGAAAAATGGTAGGAATGAGGCCTAATATGCCCTAATTCATGAATTGTATTATTATTTACATCCTCGTGTGTAATCTTCTCAACATCAACAATTGTTGATTGGACATCATATGCCTCAACCTTTGTGTTAAGTGAGCCTCCCTGTCATGAACATCTGAACCCAATTGATCTATCTCTAGTTTGAGTTTAATTTTTGCAAAATGGGTTGCCATTTTTGTGAGTTGAGTTTCTATTGTTGAAATCTGTTGAAAACAAGTTATATCTATGGCTGACAGTATGTCCTTTTGTTGCTCTATTATTTGCTTCAATAGCTCAATAATGCGAGCCTTTTGTTCTGCCTGCTCAACTTCATTACCCCTGCCAACATCACAAACAATAGAAGAATACTAATTGGGGTTCAAGGGAGGGGGATATAAATTCGGGCAACCATCCCAATGACCATTTTGACCACCACATATATGATAAATATCCTATTCAAAGGATTGGATAGGAGCACATGATCAACTTTTCTGAACAGTATGACATTCGATATCCAAGTGGGATCCCTCACAATATTGACAAGGATAGCCATACCCAACTACCATTTATCCCAATCATCCATATCAATACGAGTACCAAAAATATATATTTTAATTTTTTTCTAATATCCACACAAACAAAATATACATATATAATAAAAAGAATAAAATACTAAAAAACAAGAAGGAAAAAAATACTTAAATAATAAAAGAAAAAAATATAACTTAGAAAAATAATTAGTTTCTAAGTCCACAGCAACGGCTCCAAAAACTTGTTGCTTCCCTAGCACACGCAAGTGTACGTGGTCAACCCAAGTAATATAGTGGCTCTTTTCAGAAATCGAATGTCGAACCCAAAGGACTTGTCGATTAATTATTTACTAAGTTATATTAATTCTAATTATTTATTTAAGCAGTGAACAATTAACAAAGATGAGAAATATTTTTACATAATCAATGAATGAATCTATCTAAGATTATGGTTTAGCTAATAATCATGCTTAGCCTAAATTTCATTAAATTATTTGATTATCTAGTTGCTGATTCACAGGGTTAAAATTACTTGAACAGGGTTGCACGACTTTGCCGGCCTACTTTTATTGACTATCTAACTACATTGTTGAGCGGGCATAGACACATCAATAAAAATGCTTTAACTTTATCTTCCTGTATTTTGAACCAAGCGAGGTGTAAAGGTTGTTTTCATGGGTCTCCTTTACACGAATCAATCTAGTTTCCTAGTTGAATAAACTCCGTATACTACTATGTTCTATTTATTCCAACAACTCTCGAATCCAGAATGAACGACTAATTTACCTCCTAGTTGGCCAGACTCCGAAGTATAAATAAAATCAATATAGGAACAACTAATATGATAAACAAATATTTTGAATTAATAATGACTAAAAAATCATCTTATTAGCTACCATAATCTTAGAACGAGAAGTTTAACTCCACATATGTGATACCCCCGTGAAAAGAGAAAAATACCCCTACAATTGACCTTGTGCACAACGTGTCTTCCCATGCTCCATTTGCAAATCCGAGACCAGATTTGTGATCAACGCGAAAAACTGAGTCGGAAAATGACCTCGACTCGACCTTAACATGAATAAACATGAATTATTTATTTCAAAGAAAATCAAACACAGTGAAGTTTTCGCTCCCCTTCTGCGATGCAAAAAGGATGTGGAACCATACTTGGTTTTTTCGAAATTTGAAGAACTAGAAAAAATATTGCGAAGAAGTGTAAAAATACACTAGTGCATGTCGCGCACTAGTACATTAGGAAGCTATTTTTTTTTCTATGGGAGGGGTAGTTTCGACCTTTCCCACACCCGATATCCTAAACTACTCAGTTTTAATTCATTTTATGTCCAAAAAAATACATATTTTATTCTTTCATTCTCTCAAAAATAAGAAAACGCTCTCAAGAACTCACGCTCAAGAAATTCAAGAACAGTAATAGGGTTTAGGGATTCCTTCCAATTCCTCAAGAGGTCATTCCAAGGTATGTAAGGTCACTCTAAAATTATTACTTTAGAACATTTTAGATTAGTTTTCATCCCAGAGGTTTCGAGTCTTGGTTGAGATTACATTCACGTAAATCATGTAAAGTTTAGTAAGTTTCTTTATGTATGCAAAGATTCTTGGTAAAGAACGACGATTCTTGATTCTATAATTGTTATATAGAGTATTGACTCCAAGATTTAAGGCTATAAGTGATTTCCTGTGAATTTCATATGGGTTTCATGAATATCTATAAAGCTTATAGTTTAAGACAAGTTAATTAATCCTTTTCTTGAATCATTCTTACACTTTAGTTGAATAAACTATATGTTAAAGAATATTGAGAAGATATTAGATTTCAATCAAGTAAAAGAATTCAGTTGAGAAAGCTAAGTAATAAGTTGGGCTAAGTCCCCGAGAAAATCAGATTCCAAGAACCCCAAGTCTTTAAGTGTGAGCTTAATAAAAGTATTTTGGGAGTAGTATTGAGCACCGATATGGGTGAGAGTAGAATTAATTAATCGAACTCATAAACTATGTAGCCAACATAGGATAGGATTGTACTACGCTACCTACCTCACTTGCCATTGAGATGGACCAGTTTTGGGATTGATCCACTCTCCTAGTTCTTTGTCCCCTACCTCGGCAAAGTACGAGATGACTGTGGCAGCATGGGCAAGATGTTGTATCACCACGGAGCTCATAGTGGTAGGTGTCGGTTAGAGAAACTCCCTAAGCTAACAACTATGTTTTACTTACCAGTTTTTAGCATGTTATTTTCAGCATACAAGTCTTTATGATTATTGATATTACATTATTAATTATGTTTATGTCTTTTGAGAAATATCATGATATTCTGATTAAATGTTTTGGCCATATTACATACCGTACATACCATATACTGAAGTCTTTAGGACCTGCATCATTTTATGATGCAGACGCAGGTGACCGAGTTCCTTAGCAGCCGCTTCATTGAGAACTTGATAGCTTCCAGACAGTGGTGAGGCCTCTTCTTTTTCCGAGGCTCTTGGGTTATGTTATTTCTTTTCAGTCTTTATTTTTAGTTCTGTCTACTTGGGGCCTATCCCAGTAGTCCTTTCAAACAACTTTAGTAGAGGTTGCATAGACCATGTATTGGTATTCTAGTCTCAGTTTGTTCAGTATTGCTTATGCACTTTTACATCTAATGTATGCAGACAGTTTATAAATTATCTTATTGTTTCTACAGTTTTTCCACTATTGATAAGTCTTCCGCTGAGTAAGTACCCAGGCCAAGTGGTTCACTTGGGACTAGAAGTAGTTTCTTGAGTGACAGCCACGTCCAAGGTGTAGGCTCGAGGTGTGGCAAACTTGGTATCAGAGCACATAGTTCAAGAGTTCTAAGGAGTCTATGGAACCGTGTCTACTAGAGTCCATATTATAGGTGTGATGCATACCACATCTATAACAAGGAGTCTACAGGACATTAGGAAGTGCCATCATTGATTGTTATTCTTTGTCTTGTGCTTTAGAGAATATCTCCGTGAAGTCCCTTCTAACCTGTGCGTTCACGCCATATTTTCTAGATCATGCCTTCTTACAGAGCTAATGGACTAGTAAGGGGCAGAGGGCGCCCAGCCAGGAGAAATGCAAACCAGCTTGGCCGAATTCTTGAGGGACCTAGAGGTTCAGATGTGCCTGTGGAATAGCCACAACAGGCAGACATCACCGATGCTGAGCTTCGCCAGGCCATTCATACTTTGGCTTAGGCAGTCAATACTCAGGGAGGTCGCCAGGGATATGGCAGAAATGATGGGTCGGATACCATCAGAGTTAGAGAGTTCCTGTGGATGAACCCACCAGAATTCATGGGGTCCAATATGAAAGAGGATCCTCAGAACTTCATTGAGAAGCTCCCGAAAAAGTTTCAGGTAATGCATATGGGTGATACTGAGCGGGTTAAGTTGGCTGCCTACCAGCTCAAAGGGGTAGCCAGACTCTAGTTTGATCCGTGGAAAGGGAGCAAGGCAGATGGGGTGCCAGCTATTAGGTGGTCGGTGTTTAAGGAGGCCTTTTTGGGATAGTACTTTCCCAGAGAGATGAGGCTGGCTAAGGTAAGGGAAATTCTGATCTTGAAGCAGGAGAATATGAGTGTAGAGAAGTACAGGCTCAAGTTTACTCAGTTGACCCATTACACTCCAGCTATGGTGGCAGACATGCGTACGAGGATAGATCTCTTCGTGTCCGGGCTCTCACGAATGACAAAGAGAGAGGGTAGGAATACAATGTTGACTGGGGATATGGATAAAGCCCATTTGATGATATATGTGTAATAGGTAGAGGAGGAGAAAATGCAGGATAGGGAGGATTTCAGGAGTAAGAGGGTCAAGACATCAGGCTAGGAGACAGGCAAGAGAGGGACTGGAGGTGGAGGTCACTCTTCTTTCCAGCCTAAGACAGTCGGACCAGCACCTTCATCCGCTAGTGCACCTGCAACGAGAGTTAGGAATGAGCAGGGTTCACAACATCATAGGTTTCGGGCAGCCAATCACAGGGTTACGTAGCCCAAGGATCAAACCATTACCCTACTTGTGGAAAGTGTGGTAGGTCCCATCCCGAAGAGTGCCTTATGGGCTTAAATGGTTGTTTCAGATGTGGTCAGTGGGGCATTTCTTGAAGGATTGTCCTATGGGGAAGCAAAAGATGAGAGATACCTGATCACGGACAATCACTTCAGCACCACAGGGTAAGCCACCTCACAAGGGTACTACAGTAGAGACAAGCAGGGGCAAAAACCGCTTGTACACCATGGGCACCAGATAGGAGCAGGATAACTCACCAGATGTGGTTACAGGTATGCTCAAAATCTTTACTTATGATGATTATGCATTATTAGACCTAGGATCCACATTTTTTTTCGAACCCCATATGTAGCTGTGAAGTTTGGGGCCAGTCCAGAATGCCTTCTTGAGCCTTTCAATGTTTCTACTCCTACTGGAGAGTCCATCTTAGCCCAAAGAACTTATAGGGGTTATCCAGTCTCCGTTTATCATAAGACAATTGTAGCTAATTTGGTGGAGATAGATATGGTAGAGTTTGATGTCATCTTAGGTATGGATTGGTTTCATGTTGAGTATGCCTCCATAGATTGTAGAACCAGATTAGTCAAATTTCAGTTTCCTAATGAACCAATCTTAGAGTGGAGGGGTAGCTCAGTTTTCCCTAAGGGCCAGTTTGTCTCATATCTCAAAACTAGAAAGTTGATTTCCAAAGGGTGTATATACCACCTAGTCAGAGTTCAGGATTCTCGTGTCGAGGCACCATCTTTTAAGTCTCTCCCAGTTGTGAATGAGTACCCAGAAATCTTTCCTGAGGATCTTCTCGGAGTCCTTCCTGATAGGGAGATAGACTTTGGGATAGACACACTGTCACGACCCAACCCAGGGGTCGTGATTCGTGCCGATTGGGCACCCAAATAATACCAAACCAGATTCAAAACCAAATGAACTAAGAAATTTA
>JAPFFP010039926.1:0-15031 GCA_026153255.1 Solanum medicagineum | reverse complement strand
TTAAAGGTGAAAATCCCTTATAATAGGTATAGAAAGAGCATAGTTACAGGTTGGTTCTCCCGAGCCTTATCGGCAATAGGTGCCGGTCCGTCCTGACGGAACTTAGGGTATGACAGTCGGTGTAGGAGAGAGAATCATGGCCAAAGCATATAGCTTTAGGTATTCTATCCATCCTGTCTCTACCAAGATGTACCATGACTTGAGGGAAATCTATAGGGGATGAAGAGAGATATCGCGAAGTTTGTTTCTAAGTGGCCGAATTGTCAGCAAGTCAAAGTTGAGCACTAACGACCATGTGGATTGGCATAGAACTTTGAGATCCCCAAGTGGAAGTAGGAGATGATTAGCATGGACTTCATCACCGGTCTATTGAGATCTCGAAAGCAGCATGACTCAATATGGGTGATCGTGGATAGGATGACAAAGTCGGCCCATTTCATGGGCAGTCAAGATAACTAATACTGCAAAAGAATATGCTTGGTTATACATTCGGGAGATTGTAAGGTTGCATAAGGTTCCCTTATCCATCATCTCGGACAAAGGAGCTCAATTCACCTCCCAGTTTTGGAGATCTTTTTAGAAGGTTGGGTACGAGGGTAAATTTGAGTACAATGTGTCTTCCGCAGACAGACGGCTAGGCAGCGCATAATTCAAATGTTAGAGGATATATTGAGAGCTTGTGTCCTTTACTTCAAGGGAAATTGGGATGATCATCTGTCATTAATCAAATTTGTATATAACAATTGTTATCACGTAAGCATTCAGATGGACCTTTATGAAGTTTTGTATTAGAGAAGATGTATATCATCGGTTGAGTAGTTTGAGGTCAGTGAAGCAGAGTTGATTGGGCCTAATCTTGTCCACCAGTCCATGGAGAAGGTAAAGGTTATTAGAGAGAGGTTGAAGACCGCACAAAGTCACCAAAAGTCTTACATGCATGTGAGAAAAGGGATTAGCATTTGAGGTAGATGATTGGGTGTACTTGAAAGTGTCACCCATGAAAGGTGTCATGAGGTTCAGTAAGAAGGGGAGGTTGAGTCTGCGCTATATTGGTCCCTATCAAATTGTGAGGAGGATTGGAAAAGTTGCCTATGAGTTAGAATTTCTTTCCGAGTTAGATGGATTCATCTGGTACTCCACGTGTCAATGTTGAAGAAGTGTTTGGGAGATCCTGCATTGGCGATCCCTGTTGAGAGTACTGGAGTAAAACATAGTCTATCATATGAGGAGATTCCAGTCCAAATGCTTGACCATCAAGCTTGTAAGCTGAAGAATAAGGAGATAGCCTCTGTCAAAGTTCGGTGGAGGAACCAATTCATTAAGGAAGCTACTTGGGAAGTTGATGACGCTATGAGAACCAAATACCCACAACTCTTCGTGCCAAATGACAATGATGTCAAAGGTAATGTTCCTATCCTTAACTTAACTGTCGTTCCCATTCTTGAGTTGGTGTGCCTATTCATGAGTCCAAGTAGAGTTTATGAAGGTTGAAGAAGTTATCGAGTGCGTATTAAGAGAACTCCTGCATCCACCCATGCTTTATTACCACCTCTACTCATCATTCGAGGACGAGTGATCCCACGGGGGAGATAATGTAACACTCGACGAAATTACAAAAATACCCCTAGAATGGAATCATGCGCAAAACGCATCTTCCCAAGCTCGGATGGAAAATCCGAACGAGATTTATGATCAGCACAAAAAATTGGGTGGGAAAGTGTCTCGATCCGATTTTAAAGAAAATGGATCAAAAAATAAATTATTGATCTGAAACTGAAACAGTGAGGGTACGCGATGGGGCCGCGATGCGCCCTGGTCGCGGACCCACACTTATATTATTTTTCAGTTTTTTGACGTGTGTTGGATTTCTGTAAATACACAGATGCGTGACAAGTCCGCGTCGCGGACCTATTCCACCGAAGTTCAAAATTTTAAATCTTTTGAGGGGCATCCTAGACTTTTCCCTACCCCTTCGACACTTAACCCATGACCAATACAAGTCATTTTTGGCCTAAAGGAGTTTCAAAAACTATTCTAAAGCCCCTTAGGCAAAAACTAAGTAGAAACCTTGAGCGAAGAAGAGGAGAAAGAGATAGGGTTCAAAGGATTGAGGCTAATTTCTTGACGAATTGAGTGAAGGGACCACGGAACTAGGTTGTCAACGTAGGATGGTCGCACAGGATAATTCTAGTGGCCCAGTCCCCATGGAGGGACACTCTCTTAGGATCCGAGAGAGGCAGATGTTGATGTGTCCTTTTCCATGGAAAGTTAATGACGAGTGAGACAAAAATGCCATATTCGTTGTACATCACCAAAACTCATGGTGGTGTGATTTATGTCGGTTAGAGAACTTCCAAGCAATACCTAAGTTGAGCATATCACGATTTTTGAACTGAGTTGCATTTAAACACTAAGTCTATTTCTAAAGCATGATTTCAAACTTAAACTTGAATGATTTATTTGAGTTTAGGTATGAGATGAAGAGTTGAGCTTTAAGTTGAGTTGTTAATTGGTTTGAGCCTTATCAATTTACTTCAGCCCGTTTATATACAGTACATTCCACATACTTATGCCATTTGGTGCTGCATCATTACATGATGCAGATTCAACAGATAAAGGACTTCAATAGATGCGTCGTTGAGGTTCAGCACCCTATGTCCAGATAGTGGTGAGCCCTCCCCTACATTCGGAGGATACCCTTTGCTTTCTCTTTTACATTTTGAGTTAGTTCCTTGAATTTGTGGTAGTCATGGCTTGTCATGATACCTTCTAGATGTTAAGAGTAGAGGCTTCATAGACTTTGAATGAAGTATTCTTAAGTGTTTTCCTGTTCAGACTTAAACTATTTTGAGAAAATGATTATAATAATTCTATCTTTTCTTTAATGTTATCATTGAGTATTGTTCCATTATTGAGTAAGATGTGACAATGAGACCAAGTGGTCTTCTCGGGGACTTGCAATAATCTTTTAGTGCATGTTGCATCCCGAGTACCCTCCCAGAAAGTGACAAGGTTATGCATAGTTAGGGGTTTGAGGCCCTGTCTGATAGTTGAGGGTCTGAGGCCCCATTTGACAATTAGGAGTTACACGCTCCACACGATGTAATCATTGGCACTTGTTGAGATCGCATACTATCTATAACTGATTGTTGAAACCATCCACCTAAGCAAACCATTATTGTGCATGGGTGTACCTTATGAGCTTGTAGAGGCCTAGTTAGCATACAAGCGTAGATACTAGGTCCTTGTACCCACGTACAACACTGTATCCCAATATTGTGATAGTTCTGACATATAGTTTTGTTTCAGGTTTCATTAGTTGTTACTGTTGTACATTGCCTGGTTTCGTTCTATTGGCTTGTCACGCCCCGATAGGGTACCCTAGATGTAACCGACACTCAGAGACTATTGCTAGAGCCAAGCGAACCACTTAGCCTCGTCACATTCATTCAATCAATAAACGCTATCAATCAGCGGAAGACAACAGAAAATACTAAGCACATCTCCTCTAATCTCAAAATAATATTATAAATAAAAAGGTTAGTAGAAAGAAACTAGCTCAACAAGTCTTAACATCAACATTCGACTCTAGTCTATGAAGCCTCTATCACTATCAAGTGGTGCCAATGACAGACTCATGGCTATCTCAAAATAAAGAAAATCTAATCAAATCTAACTCTATAAGGAAGATGAAAATAAATGTAAGGATCCTCCGAAGCAAGGGAGGCTCACCAAGTACAATCTCCCTTATCTATCGATACTCATTCTAGGTTCACATAAATATCCATAATATGAAACTCAGGTCACATCTCATTCAACATAGGAGTGGAAACACCTAGTTCCATGGGGTAATATCAAAATTAATGAATGAATTCATTGTTTTTCATCCCCAAAACTCAACATGAATGACAATCAACAAATGGTATCAGGGACAAGGCCATGGGCATGACAATCGTATACCAGACGGGAATAGAGTATCATCTTCACTGAAGTATAAGTAATGTACGAGATGGGAAAGAATTGATGCCTCACCCCAAATCAACCTATTACCATCGAAAACTCAAGATCCACCTCAGTCTATCAAATCATCATCTCCCCTTAGCTCAAGGGTTATCTCTCAAGTTCGGCGAATCAATTTCCTCTATACTAGGGTATAAGCATATACTTCCACACAATTGAGGAATGACTATTCGCAAGAATAGGCATCTTAAACTCTTCTATCATACTATAGTTGCATATATAAAATAGCCACTAACACTCTTTTCAAAGATACCACTCTTAGCTTCCTCCTGTCTCTTCAAAAATGTCTCTATATTTGTTTCTCTAATGGCGTACATAACTACTTCCCACAACTCTTACAATCTAACCTCTTCTTTTGCCTGTTAACGCTCAACTTTAGTGCCCCAACAGACTCATTTGTAGAAGACTTAGACTATCATAGAAAGCTCATCAGTCTATCCATAAGCCCCAATAGACTCGGTTACTGGGAATGACATAGAATGAATATATCAACCTGCTCCACATCGACAACTCAAAGAAATACTGTCTAAATTCTTATAGTAGTCATAACTTAGATCTTCACACATCTTTACACAATCATGGGTACATATCTCAAGCCTCTTCTTATCTATTGAGTTATCCTCATCTCACTCATCCTATCTAAGGGGCACTTCTACCCTGCGTTTAGCATCACTTCCTCACAAATCAACGTCCTTATCTTGAACATACACTATGGCCAGCCTCTTAGGACAAATCTCTAACTATATCTATCACTCTTACGATGTTATCTTTTCTTTAACACTATTCTTCAAAGTTCCAGCTTAGGGTCCCATACTAACATATGCATCTATAGCACAGGTAAAATTTCGGAGCATAAGCCTATTAAAATCTCATAGAAGGTATTCACTCAACACATCCCCTCTTTGCAGTTCAAGTACCATTCCTCGACTCACTTTAAACCCTTTCTTACAAATCAGTACCACTCACCTATTCAATCCTATCTCCTTATCGGACTAAGCTCATAACTTGATGAGTGTCATGAACTCTCACTTAAAATCATAAGCCTAATTTAGATTTATCACATTGAAAGCACTATTTTCTCTATTCAAGACCTAAACTTCACCCTCAATAGTATGAATACTACAACACATCAACATAACTTCCTTCTAGTTTGAGCACGCTCTATCTTATTCTAATAATAACTCTTCCTCTATATCTCATCATCAAAATCATAGGGTACTTATGACTCTTCTGTAAAACTTATGAAAATCGACTCATCACCTCATTACTTACCTAAAAGGTACATAACTCTAACTACAAGCCTCAATCAGCCATCACCTTTTCTATCTCGTCCCTTTCTTTCATCGTCATCCTTCTGACTATGGGATGACTCAATTCTAGTCAGGGTTTATAGGACCTCACATCTCCTTCTCATGTGGTAACATTAAACTCTTTAGAGACATAAGTTTCTCTCTCATGGGTAACATCGGGAGCAAGTTTTTAAAAAAAGGATCTGGATACATCTAGAGCTAACTCAAATGCACGATTCATATGAACAATAGTGCACTATTTCTAGTCAATCAACTTAGCACACTAGCCAGCTTCTCTCAAGCCTGGTGCAGTCTCTCTACCATTCTGATTACTTATTCTGAGAGATCTCATCGGTAAGAGTTTGAACATTACTGTCTCTATCACCTAGTGAACGAGGCATAGTCAAAAGAATTAGAGCAGTGCACGAATTAGAGGAGAGCTTACTAGAGTTTCAATCTATTGCACAAATTTGGAATAAGAAAGAAATGAGACAATTCCCAATGTCCTATAGCCTCCAAGTTATGAAGTGTTATCGACAACACACACATTAACAACACTGTACTAGACATAGTTTCATAGATTCCCTAAGAAACTTGAACTTTGTGCTCTGATAGCAAGTTTGTCATGCCCCAAGAGGGTACCTTAAACATAACCGACACTCGCGACTATTGCTAATCTCCAAGCAAATCACTTAGCCTCATCACATTCATTCAATCAATAAACTCTATCAATCAGAGAAAGAAAATAGAAAGTACTAAGCACATCTCATCTAGTCTCAAAATAATATTATAAATAAAAAGGCTAGTAGAAAGAAACTAGCTCAACAAGTCTTAACATCGACATTCGACTCTAGTCTTGAAGCCTCTATCACTATCAAGTGGTGCCAATGATAGACTCATGGCTACCTCAAAATGAAGAAAAGCTAATCAAATCTAACTCTATAAGCAAGATGAAAATAAATGTAAGGATCCTCTGAAGCAAACAAGGCTCACCAATCAGCTGGCTACTCAGATCCTCAATCCCTGTATCTACATCATAAAATGATGCAGCACTGAGTGGCGTCAGTACATGGAATGTACTGTATGTAAAATAGCTGAATGAAACAGAAACGGGTAAAGTAATATGGAACAACATCAACTCAGAGCAATAACAAACCAACATGTCAAATGTCTATCAAAAGAAAGAATAAAGAGTAGATAAGTGACCCATCAACCAATCAACCCTCATCAATCAAATCATGACTCATCTCAAAGGAACTCAATTCAACTCATCTTATATCGTCTCATCTCATCTCAACTCAGAGTACTCAAGGTCGGAACTTTCTAGGAGTTTTTATTATCTAACAACAATTACTTATGAGCCAGTGATTGTACAACAATCACGCTGATATTTCCATAGCCGTTCCATGCTTGCCAGGTAGGGAACGAATCGAATCCACTAGAAATCACCAGCAAATCGAACTAGTCCTCTATTGTTTCAGGGACTCTATCAAGAGGGAACCACAATGAGATGCAATGATTCTAATCCTTACCTACGCTTGGTTACCTAGTTTGACGAGTGCGAGTTGGACTAACTCTTACTCTTTCGGTGCTCGATACTCCTCCCAAGACTCAATGCTCATAAGACAATCCATCCAATCAAAACATCTCAATCAACTAATCTCAAATCAGTCTCATGGAGGCACTCATCATTCAATCAGTCTCATAGGGATTCTCATCATCTCATCAATCAATATTTCAACTAATAGGCTCAAGGCTTATGACAATCATTAGGAAATAATCGAATAGACAAATCATTAGAGTTCATTTAGAAAAACTCATGGACCATCAAATAATATCAACCCATCATCATTGTCATATTCACATTCACAATCTCTATCAGCATTCTCAATCAACGCTCTAGACTCAATCTTTATCTTCATTTATGTAATCTTTATAAAATAATAAGTAGGGTTCATGCAATAATTCATGTAAAAATATTCAATTCAAGAAAACATGTTTATGATGATAATCAACATATGAAATACATATAGTAAATATAATCTCTCAATAAAATAATCAAGAATCATGCATGTAGACTCAAATACTTTCAACTCTCTTCTATACCATCTATGGGGCACATGAGAGAACAATCTCATTCTTTTAGTTTAGCCTTACATACTTGTATTGCAGCTTTACCAATCAAACCTTAAGAATTCTCCCTTGAATCCTTCAATCTCACGTTCTTCATCTCTTCTCTCAAGCCCTAGTCTTTTCCAAGGACTTAAAAAGGACTTAGAATATGGTTTAAAACCCTTTTTATACTTAAAATGACCTATTTTGGTCATATATTAAGTCCACGAGGGGTTTGGAAAGGTCGAGAATGTCTCTCATGAAATTCGAAAAAAGTCCATTTCGGGACGCCGGGCCCTCGACAAAGACTGGGTTATTTTCGGCCTTTTTCACTGAAAATTCTCCAATCGAAGTTTCTAATCCCATAGAAAATTTTTCTGGATAAAATAAGACTTGGTCCGCGATGGAGGCGCGTCACGCCTCTGTCGCATACCCTCACTGGTTCACATTTTTGCATCGAACAATTATCTTTTAATCCGATTGCCCTAAAAATCAACCTAGACCATAACTGCTTCCTTAGTATCTCCTCTGGTCACTTTGTCTCTGATAAGGCATAACTTCTCGTCCTCAAACTGACGCTCTTGAATATGGTCCATCAAGGAAGAACGAGCCTCAAGAAAAGCAAGTACACCACCCTTATCAGAAAGTTGTAACCTAACTAGGCCATTAGCTAGACGCTAAACATCCCTGGCCAAAGGTTGCTCCTCCACTCGAATGGTGGCTAGACTCCCCATGTTAGAAGTCTTTCTACTCAAAGCGTCAACCACAACATTCGCCTTCCCCGGATGATATAGGATGGTTAAATCATAGTCCTTTAGCAACTCCATCCACCTACGTTGCCTCAAGTTTAGATTTCTTTGACCGAATATATACTGAAGGCTTCTATGATCAGTGAAGACCTCACAATGTACACCATATAAGCAATGACGCCACAACTTAAGAACAAAAACCACAGCTGCTAGCTCTAAGTCATGGATAGGATAATTCTTCTCATGAACCTTCAATTGTCTAGAAGCATAAGCAATCATTTTACCCCTTTGCATCAAGACACTACCTAAACCCACTCCTGACGCATCACAATATACTGTAAATTCCATACCTGTCACAAGTAATGTCAGAATGGGAGCCGAAGTCAACAATGACTGAGCTTTTGGAAGCTCACCTCACACTCATCAGACCAATGGAAGGCTACATTCTTCTGAGTCAACCTGGTCAATGGGACTGTAATGGAAGAAAACCCCTGAATAAACCGTCGATAGTACCGAGCTAACCCCACAAAGCTGCAAATCTCGGTATGTGAAGTGGCCTTGTTCACCCTCTAATTGTCTCCACCTTGCCGGATCCACTCTAATCCCTTCCTTGGATACCACATGCCTTAAGAATACTACCGAATCAAGCTAGAACTCACACTTGTTAAATTTCGCATATAACCTTTCCTCTGTCAATCTCTGTAGTACTAGCCTCAAGTGACGAACATGATCAACCTCAGTTTTTGAATATATCAAAATGTCATCAATTAATACTATCACAAAAAAAATCCAAGTACTGACGAAACACCCTGTTCATCAGCTCCATGAACGCTACAGGGACATTAGTCAACCCAAAAGACATCACCACAAACTCATAGTGGCCATAACAAGTTCGAAAAGCGGTTTTAGGGATATCTGATGCTCTAATCCTCAGCTGATAATAACCAAACCTCAAGTCAATCTTAGAGAATGAAGCTACTCCCCGAAGCTGATCAAATAAGTCATGAATATGAGGAAGAGGATATTCGTTCTTGACAGTCACTTTGTTCAGCTGCTTATAATCAATGCACATTCTCATGGACCCATCTTTGTTTTTCACAAACAAGACTGGGGCACCCCAAGGTGACACGCTAGGGCGAATAAATCCTTTACTTAACAAGTCTTGGAGTTGCTCCTTCAATTCTTTCAATTCAGCTGGAGCTATTCTATACGGAGGAATGGAATGGGCTTAATGCCTGGCTCTAGGTCAATGGGAAAGTCAATATCCCTATCAGGTGGAACACCTGGAAGGTCAGTGGGAAATACATCAACAAACTCCTGAACCACAGGCATAGACTCTATAGAAGGTGTTTCAATACTAGTATCTCGAATGAAAGCCAAGTAGGACAAACACCCCTTATCAATCAATTTCTGGCATGAATGTAGGAGATAACTTTACTAGGATAAGAACCACTATCACCCTTCCACTCAATCTTTGGTACACCAGGCATGGCTAAGGTCACAGCTTTTGCGTAGCAGTCAAGGATAGCATGATAGGGAGAAAGCCAATCCATCCCTAAGATAACATCAAAATCTACCATATCCAGAATAATCATATCTACCCAAGTATCATATCCAGCCAAAGAAATAAGACATGATCGACATACCCGATCCACCACTAAAGGTTTACCTACTAGTGTAGAAACATGTATAGGAATGGACATCCGATCACATAATAACTCAAACCCAGATGAAAAGTATGTAGACAAATAAGAGTAGATAGGTCTGGGATCAAATAACACAGATGCAGGCCGATGAAATACTGGAACAATACCTGTAATAACTGCGTCTGAGGCCTCTGCCTCGGGTCTTCCAGGAAACGCATAGCACTGAGCTTCTCTTCCACCCCCAATCTGAGCTAAACCTCGATGTCTACCACGTGGAACCAAAGTACCAGTTTCTGGAGTCCTGCCACTTCTAGTCGTTTGCCCCCTGCTATGACCTCTGGCCGGTGAAGCCAAATCTCTAACTGGAGCTGTCGAATTAGTACGATGGCATCCCAAATGAGTCTGAAAGGGGCACTGTCAAATCAAATGTCCTAGATCCCCATACCCAAAAAAGGACCTCGGTATAGAGGATTGTTGTCCACCGAAAGAACTACTATGACCACTGCGGGTAGAACTCTGGGACCCACGATGTATCTGACCACCCTCAGAAGCTGGTAATGATGCATAAACTAGTCCTCGATGCTTGGATGAGCCACCCCCTCTATAGACCCCTCTACCTCCTGATGAGGTACCAGAAAACTGACCCATAGTACGAGCCTTCTTAGGATCTCCGAACTCTTCTCGAACCAGCAACTCTGCCTCCTTGGCAGTGCTCACAATAGACTGAAAAGAATCCCTCTCACGAGCTGCTCTGAATACATAGGATCTAATCGAGAAGTTCAAACCCCTCACAAATCTACGGACTCTCTCCCCCTCATTTGGAATCATAGTTAAGGCATGTCGGGATAACTGACAAAAACGGGCTTCATACTCGGTAACAGTCATACCTCTTTGTCTTAAGTTCTCAAACCTCAATCGGCTCTCTTCTCGCACACTCCAAGGAATGAAGCGCTTCTTAAAAGCATTAGAGAACACACCCCAATCCACTGGAGGGGATCCAGCTGGTCAAGATGCTACATAAGTCCTCCACCACTCCCTGGCTCTTCCACGGAGCTGAAGTGCCACGAAACGGACACCACGTTGATCAACCAACCCCACTACATCTAGCATCTCATGGCACAAAGTCAGAAATTCATGGGCGTCCTCATTTTTTTACTTCCCTGAAATTGAGGTGGTCTCATCTTTTGAAATCTTTCGTAACTAAGTTGATCATTTGCTGCTAGAACCACCTCTAGAGCAGTTTGTTCCCCAATAGCTAGTGTAGGAACCACTGGGGTGGGTGCTGGTGTAGGAACCACTGGGGGCTGACCCACCTGATCCAGATGCTGCCCTGAAGTCTATTCTTCCACTCTCGGTTGGGAGATTCCCTGCATGCCTGTCGTACCACCACCACCCCCCCGTGAGGTTTTCGAGCACACTCATCATCCTCAATAGAGTGTCCTGAAGTAAAGGTATAGTTGTAGGCTTTGGAAGGTCCTGGGCTTCATTAACATCTATTTGTGGCTCTGGAGAAGCCTCTCTATCCCGCCCTCTAACCGATGTCGCTCCTTGGGTACATCCCTTCACTAACATCACTCCATGAGCACGACCTCTAGCTCGACCCGTCCCTCTACCTCTAACTGGGGTCTTAGAAATTGTCTCGTAGTAGCCTCACATCTACCAATAGTAGTAGTAGCTCTAATCCTTGTCATCTGTCAAGAGAACATAGGCATCACTCATTACTAACGAAGATAACTACGCATGATGAGAGAGAATGCATAAAATGAAGTTTCTTTAAGAGTCTTCATAGCCTCTCCAAGATAAGTACGGACGTCTTCGTACCGATCCTCGAGACTCTATTTAGACTTGGCTTGTACACACATGTGACCTATGAACCTAGGGCTCTGATACCAACTTGTCACGACCCAAAAATGGGAGTGATGGCACTTGCTCAATCTCACCGGAACAAGTCAGCCTTAACTCAAAGGGATAATACACATATCGCGCGGAAGTAATTAACTATAGTAGATAACTAAAGGTGAAAATTTCCATAAACTTAAATATCACCCAAAGATTGGTTGTCATGTGTACAAGTAGAAATACAAAAAATCAAGAAATACAAGTTCAAACTGTCCTTCTTCTCGAATAGAACAAGTACAGAAGAAATAGGAACAAGAGAGTTAGCCAGATGACAACAGCTACCTCTCTACGTCTTCTGAGAAGCCTCGGAGGATCAAGGAAAATACTATTCACTGCCCAGGCTCATAACCTACACAACTGCAGAAGCAAGGGGTGAGTACCAAATACCACGCGGTACCCAGGCAAGTCAACTAACAAAGCAAATTAAGTATAATAGATTACACAAACTCCTTTCTTTCCAATCGATCTCCACGACTACAACCTGCACAGAAAATTATTCCAGCCCAACAATACATAATAAAAATGGTATTTCACCATATTACAATTTCAAAGCACAAGCTAAAAATGACAGCACAATCAATCACAAGAATAACATCGTGCTATGCAATAATATGCAAGGTGAAATGCAATGCTTATGCAAATATTGCCGGCAAAGACCTCGGCATTATAACATCACTAAAAATATCTCAGCATCACATCATCGCCAACAAAGACCTCGACATCACAATATCATCATAAATTCACGGGCAAAGACCTCGGCATCACAATATCATCATAGAGTTTTCAACTTCGTAATTTTGCCGGCAAAGACCTCGGCATCACAATATCTAGACCGGTAAAGACCTTGGTCCCAATATTTTCCATCTCGCTCATATCAATATCCGGAATCAATACAAATATGCATGTCATAGAATGAATGAACATGATATGAATTCCACAAGCGAATCCACTCATAATCTCCAACCACAACAATATATATATCAAAAACATAGAATTCTCATCACTTAACCACATTTATCAATTCAAGCACCATAATAATACGCCAACTCACCTTTACATTTTTAATCATCTTATTTCTTATAATATTAAAATATTTCACGTATCACACGTAGGAGAGAGGATAATTTGAGAATTCTATGAGAATTACAAAGTTCTGAAAGTCCACTTGCCTTAGTCAAATCGCGGTCAATCTAACACTTTGGCCTTTCCTTTTTGAATGAAATCCGTAGCACCACGATCTAGTAAAATAAATTATCAATATAAGATTTTAAACTACCAACACCTAAACTACTTTATGTCTAGATTAGGTCCAAAGACTTGCCAAAATCTATTTTCAAAATTTCAAGTCCAGGATTAAGTCTTTATATCTCCAATAACATTATTTTATGATATTAACATAATACAACATATCTAATATTTATTTTTTGATATGTCTAAATTTAAATCATAATATAAGAAAGGATAACAAAATTAAATTAGAGTAATTTTGTCAACCCACACACTACAACGGAGAGAAATTCCACATATTTAATTATGTTTCCTGACTTTCCACCCAAAATATTCTCACTACCAAGTCCATATTTCATTTATATTCTAAGCTAAAGAACTAATGAAATTATGAGTCATCATTAGTGGCCTTGTGACAACATTCTCTAAGTTCAAAAAAAAAAAATCACTGTAACATATGTACATATGCACTTTGCAGATGAGATTCACAAGTGTAAAACAAACTATTTAATTGTTAATTTTCTTATCCTAAGAAAAAATATAATATTAATTGTATGAGTGGTTTCATACTACTAAGAAACAATTTGAAAAGATGACGTCTTACCTGAAGCAGTGAAGACGCTAGTTCTCGTTGAGCAGGTATGCCCTTTTAATTTATTTATTTATTTATTTTGCTTGTTTTCTCCTCTTTCTTTTCTGAACACATAGATCAAACTCTCTCTCTTGCTCATTATTTATAACCATTAAAAGCTAATTGTCATTATTACTTTGTGAATATAATATTCCCCTAATGGGATTCATTATTACAAGAGCATCACCACCAAAATTTTCCACTAGTCTTTGCCCCCTCACTAATTCTTGTCCCCCTTACTAATTGCCCCCTCACGAATTCTTGTCCCCCTCACTAATCCTTGTCCCCCCCTCAAGATTTTTTTTTTTTTAGTCATAGCCAACGAGTTTAACAAACACATAAAATAAAATGTAGTCTTTTAAACTTAGTTATCGAATGTTTAAACTACCCACTAAAAATTTACGAGAAAGATATTTTAAGAAAACAAGAGGTCAAATTCTCAAAATAGTCTACCAAGTCATTGCAGAGAGAGGGCAGGATGAGGACGTATCTGTTCAGCAAACCTAGGCGTCAGATGTTTGATAGGAAACAACGGTGTGCGTTTGACTGTTTTAAAGAGCGAAAAGCTAAAAAGCGTGTTTGTTCAATGTGCCGGCTGCGGAGGTGGTGACTTTTGCGAGGGGTGGTGTAGGGTGGGAAAAGGGGAAGAGAAATTAAGATGACAGGGGGCATTATAGCAAATTAGTGGCAGTTCTTTTTGAAGAAGGGTAATTTAGTAATTTAACTTTCAAATGTTGAAGTTCTATGGATTTTTTAAGTGAGGGGTATTTTTGTAATTTTACTTTAGATTTTTAGAGTTTATGCTTTTAAGGTAGTATTGATATTGATATTTGTTTACAGATGCATAGATATTTTGTTGATGATTGATAGCAAAAATTCAACTTAATTGAATTAACAATACAATAGTGAATGCTTGTATTTAATATTTTTAATTCTTTGTAATGATATAGATGTGAATTACTAAGCACTTAAAAATTATTTTATGTTGAGAAACAACATTGAAACTCAAACACAAGAGCTTTGTTTATGTGATAAAATAAAAATATGATTTACCTTCAAGAATGACCATCTATGGCACTTCTAGTAGAGAATTTGTGTCCACATACTAAACTTTAAAGGACGGTAGAATATCCCTAGTCGACGGATGGAGCAGTTTGTGCCGGTGAAATCTCATGGAGAAAAATGGCAAGTTTTAGAAATTTATGGGAGGAGAAATTAACAAAGTCGGAGCAAATTCTTATCCCAACGAAAAAACTAAAATACTTTTATTCTATTTAACATATCATCTAAAAAAATTTTGACCTTGAGTGTTATATGTAGAGAAATTTTGAAGACTTTAAGTAACATTCTTTTTTATATGATTTTAATTAATATTGTAATCGTTAAACTGACATTTTTAAATATAAAAATCTATGTTTATTATTTTCATAAATTTTAGGGTGCTTGCATTTGTTTACT
>JAPFFP010039895.1:0-15032 GCA_026153255.1 Solanum medicagineum | reverse complement strand
CAGTGATTTTCATAATAATCAAGACCCATTTGTAATCAACTTTATCACTACTAAACAACTGCTAAAAGCGACCTAACGCGGCACCATAAGTTGTTTTAACTGGTAGAAGTGAGTCGACTTTGTCATCCTATCAACAATAACCCAAATAGAATCAAAGTGCTTTCTAGTCTTTGGCAAATCAATCACAAAATCCATGTTGATCTCTTCCCACTTCCAAGTAGGAATTTCTATGTCTGGGCTAGGTCACCCGACCTTTGATGTTCGGCTTTGACTTGTTGGCAATTGTGACAACTGGCTACAAACTTTGCAATATCTCTTTCATACCACCCTACCAATACACCTCCTTTAATTCTCTATACATTTTTGTGGAACTAGGGTAAATAGAGTAGGATGAATTATGCGCCTCTTTCAAAATCAAATCCCTTAACCCATCAACATTGGGCACACATAACCTACCTTGGTACCTAAGATGTCACGACCCAAGCCTAGGTCCTAAACGTGACAAGGCGAATGGGGAATCCAAAGGGACCCCAAAAAAGCCTCTTAGCATATCAATCACACATCCTTGGTTACAAAAGCAAAGAAAGCAACAACAAGAGATATAATTAAAGGGAAGCGAGGCTAAGGGAATTATTCAATAATCACCAAAGAATAAAAGAGTTAAGGTCATAGCATAAATACATCATAACATCTAATAATACCTCTAACTTGAAATGGAGCGGGGGCCAAGACACTTTCCGGGATCGCCCTCATAATAACAAGTGTTCAAAATAATGAAGTCTCAAAATAGCAAGAGTAATGTAGATAGTGTCGTTGGACTTGAGGATTCACCAATGCTTATCTCTAAAGTACCGAACTAGCCACTGAAGGATGATCAAAAGAAGCTTCGGTCCCTATATGGTAATATCATATAGGCATGTAGTATGAGTTAGTATGTTAGAATATACTAAGTATGTGAGATGCAATGCAACAAAATATAAGCCAATATAGTTAAAATGCATAATCGTAAATAATGGATATATAATCTCAATATGGCATACATGATCAATGCTCATAATAAAACGTACTTGTAAATTATTCATCTTCACAATATATATCATACATATGTGGGAAGTGACCTCAACTGACATAGACCAAGTAGCTACAATTTGGATTTCGGGATTTGACACCCCCTCGGATCAGGTGACCGGACATGATTCCCCCTGGTGAAGTGTGGTCTACTTGCTAAGGCAAACCAAACTTGATAACACGAACTAAAGGGATCCAGTAGTATAGCAATGGTAATAATCTTAATCCTCTGGTGGCACATAATTTATAGACGAAAGACTTTATATAAGGATCCCTTGAGTAGAGCCCCCATCTTAAGCCTCTATCGTTGCTAAGTCAAATCCCACGGAATACTTGAAATAATCATACTTTAATCATAACATGAATAGCTTGTAAGAACATGACTTGAGTAGCTCATAAACATGCTGGACCTCTACTGGTGAGCCTAACTTGTACATGAGGATAGATCATAATCATACATTAACCCTTGCTTTAACATGAATGGCTCATAAGAGGTAAAATCTTGAAATAGGGCTTAACTTAATACTTGTAAAATCGTAGATACTTTTCATGAATTCATGAATTATAGTTCGAGCTTTGAGCATTGCAGAATTATGATCATGCCTCCCAGAAGAGCCGTCAGAGGTAGAGGACATCCTGTCAGGTAGAATGTCAATCCACCTGAGCCTCAAGGACATGAGGAGCCCATGGAACAAGCTTTCCCTGTTGTGCAGCCCCCGCAAGATGAGGTCTCTAATGTTGAGCTTTCGCAGGCTATGCAAATTTGAGTCCAGGCTGTCACAGCACCTACTGCGAGACTAGGAGCGGCCCGATAGGATGCCTATGACACTTGTAGAGTCTGAAAATTTTTGAGGATGAATCTGCCTGAGTTCACAGGGTCTGTATCTGCTGAGGATCTTGAGAACTATGTGGAGAATCTCCAAAAAGTGTTCAAGGTGATGCATGTGGCTGATGCAGACATAGTGGAATTGTCTGCTTATCAATTGAAGGGTGTGGCTAGATTGTGGTATGACCAATAGAAGAAGGGTAGGGGAGATAATACCCCTGTGATGACTTGGGCTATGTTCGAGGAAGCTTTCTTGGGGCGTTTCTTCCTAAGAAAAAGAAGAGAGGCGAAGGTGAGACAGTTCTTGAACTTAAAACAGGGCTCTATGACTATGCAAGAGTATGGGATGAAGTTCAGACAATTATCTCACTATGCTCCGAATATGGTTACTGATATGAGGGGGAGGATGGGGATATACGTTGATGGGTTAAATAGAAAGTCCAAGAGAGGTGGGAGGGGAGCTATGCTCGTGAGTGACATGGATATAGAGAGATTGATGATATTTGTGCAATAGGCTGATAAGGAGAGACAACAGGGTAAGGAGGAATTCAGAAATAAGAAAGCAAAAACATCCAGCCACGAGGTTGGAAAAAAAGGGGAATGGGAATCCGTTTCTAGCACCATCATCTACTAGTGCACCTGCACATAAAGTCAGAAATGATCAAAGGTCCTAGTATGTTAGAGCCCGTGGGTCTCAGTCACAAGCTAGTGTGGCTCAAGGTTCACGAGGTAAACCACCATGTGGTATGGCAAGCCACATTTGGGTAAGTGTCGTGAAGGGACTGATGCGTGCGTTTACTATGGTAAAGTTGGGCATTATATGAGAGACTGTCTAAAGCAAGCTGAATGGACTCAACGTTCTACACCAACCCTGCCATCTAAGGGAAATCGGAGAGGTACTACGACAGCCACAAGCGGAGCTACGAACCATTTGTATGCCATGGGTAGTCTATATGACCAGGAGAACTCCCCAAATGTTGTGATAGGTATGATTCGAGTCTTTTCTATTGATTGTTATGTGTTAATGGATCCTGGTCGACATTATCTTTTGTAACTCCTTATGTGTCTAGTAGATTTGATAGAACCCCCGAGAGTCTTCTTGAAGCTTTTGATGTTTCTACTACCGTGGGTGAGTTTACTTGAGTTGAGAAAGTCTATAGAGCTTGTGTAGTGTCCATCCATCATAGGAATTCTAGCATTAATCTGATTGAGTTAGATATGACTAATTTTAATTTGATACTTGGTATTGATTGGCTCTATGCCAGTTATGCCTCTGTTGATTGTAAAGCCCGAACGGTTAAGTTCCAATTTTTGAATGAACCGGTTCTAAAGTGGAAGGGTGTTTCTGTAGTACCTAAGGTAAAGTTTATCTCATATTTTAGAGATAGAAAGATGATTGCTAATGGGTGTATCTACCACCTTGTGAGAGTTAAATCTGATGATGTTGAGTCTCCAACTCTTGAGTCAGTTCCGGTAGTGAATGAGTTTCCATATGTGTTTCCTGAGAATATGCGGGGAGTCTCTCCTGATAGGAGATTAACTTTGGGATTGATATTCTTCCTGATACCCAGCCTATCTCAGTTCCACCTTATGGAATTCCCCCGCTGAACTAAAAAAATTGAAAGAACAGTTGAAAGATTTATTATAGAAGGGCTTCATATGACCGAGTGTTTCTCCTTGGGGAGCCTCTGTCCTATTCGTGCGAAAGAAAAATGGGTCTCTTAGAATGTATATTGACTATTGGCAACTGAACGAGCTCACCATAAAGAATAAGTATCCTCTCCCAAGGATAAATGACTTGTTTGACCAGCTTCAGGGTGCCTTTTGTTTCTCAAAGATAGACCTCTGATATTTAGTTGGCAGCGGTGGTGTTTGTACTTAAAATCTGGCGCCAATATTGTATAGAGTGCATATGGATGTGTTCAATGACCATAAGAGCTTGCAGTTTGTCTTCAGTTAGAAAGAGCTCAACCTGCGGTAGAGAAGATGTTTGAGTTGCTCAAGGATTATGACATGAGCATTCTCTACCATCCAGGTAAAGCTAACATCGTTGTTGACGCTCTTAGCAGTTGTCAATGGGTAGTACAACCCATGTGGAGCGAGGAAAGATAGAATTATCTAACAAAGTGCATCAATTAGCCCGATTGGGTGTCCAATTTGAGGTGAACGATGAGGGAGGAGTTTATGTCCACAATGGGTCTGCTTCATCTTTGGTGGCAGAGATGAAATAAATGCAAGACCGAGATCCTTTACTACTCCAATTGAATGAGGCTGTCCACAAATAGAAAGTGATGGTCTTCTCCAAAGGGGGGGATAAGGTGTTGAAGTATCAGAATAGATTGTGCATCCCAGATATTGATATTATACGAGAAAGAATCATGGTTGAAGGTCACAACACTAGACACTCTGTTCATCCTGGCTCTACCAAAATATAACATCATTTGAGAGAGCTCCACTGGTGGAGCGGAATGAAGCAGGATATTATTGAATTTGTTTCTAAGTGCCCAAACTGTCAACAAGTGAAGGTTGAGCGCCAACGACCTTGTGGATTAGCTAAAAACTTTGAGATTCCAAAATAGAAATGGGAGATGATCAATATGGACTTTATTACTGTTCTACCGAGGTCTCGAAAGTAACATGATTCAATATGGGTGATTGTGGATAGGATGACTAAATTAGTACACTTCTTAGCAGTTAAGACAACTAACACTACGGAGGAGTATACCACGATGTACATCCAGGAGATCATGAGGTTGCATGGGGTTCCCTTGTCCATCATCTCGGACAAAGGAGCTCAGTTCACTTCCTAATTTTTGAGATTTTTCCAGAAAGGATTGGGTATGAAAGTAAGTCTGAGCACAACCTTCCATCCACAGACAGACAGCTAGGCAGAGCGTACAATTCAAACATTAGTAGATATGTTGAGAGCCTATGTCCTTGATTTCAAGGGAAATTGGGATTACAATCTACCATTGATTGAGTTTGAGTATAACAATAGTTATCATATGAGCATTCAAATTACTCCCTATGAAGCTTTATATGGGAGGAGATGTAGATCACTAATTGGGTGGTTCGAGGTTAGAGAGGCGGAGTTGATTGGGCATGACCTCATCCATCAAGAAATGGAGAAGGTTATGATCATTAGAGAAAGATTGAAGGCTGCGTAAAGTCACCACAATTAATACACCAATGTGAGGAGGAGAGATTTGGAGTTTGAGGCAAATGATTGGGTATATTTGAAAGTGTCACCTATGAAAGGTTACATGAGATTAGGGAAGAAGGGTAAATTGAGTCCACATTATATTGGACCATATCAGAATGTGAAGAGGATTGGGAAGGTTGCCTATGAACTAGAGTTGCCTTCCAAGTTAGATAGTATTTACTCGGTGTTCCACCTATCGATGTTGAAGAAATGCTTGGGAGATCCTAACTTGGTAATCCCTTTGGAGAGCATTGTAGTGAAGGATAGTTTGACCTACGAAGAAATTCTAGTCTAAATCCTTGATCGTCAGATCCGCAGATTGCGACCCAAAGAGATAGCCTCAGTCAAAGTCCTGTGGAGGAATTAATTCCCTAAGGAGGCCACATGGGAAGCTGAGGAAGAGATGAAAGAAAAATATCTACACCTATTTGGGCCAAATGATGAGAATGTTGAAGGTAAATTTCCTTACCCCTTACTAAGTTGATTATCTTTTCTTGATGATTGTCCATTCTTGAGTCTGAATAAAGAGTGTCAATAGAAATGAGAAGTTGAAAGACTGATTGATAGATGTGAATGTTGAGATGAGTTTTTAGTCCATTTGTGCCTTGATATCCACCCTTACTCATCATTCGAGGACGAATGATCCCAAGGGGGAGATGCTGTAACACCTCATAGAACTACCAAAATACCCCTAGAATAAAGACGTACGTGTAACGTGTCTTCCCATGCTTAGTTTGCAAATCTGAGATCAGATATGCAATCAGCATGTAAAATGGAGTGGGAGAATGGTCTTGTTCGGATTTTAGAGCAACTGAGTCAAAAAATAATATTTTGTAATTAAACGAAAAATAGTGTCAGTGCAGACCTGAGAGCAACGCCCCAGGGATGTGGACCAATACTGCATGTTTTATATTTTTTAGATGGGAAATGAAACTCGTTCGAAAATGAAAATTGGAAAAAATACACATGTCCATGCCTCGTCCATGATGTGTACTGCGCATTTTCGGGATGAAAATTTCTTCTTTTATTTGGAGGGGTGTTTTGGTGAATTTCCAACCCCTCCTTAACTTAAAACGGGATCAAGTTAGGTCATTTTGATGAGTAAATAGGGTCTAAACCCCATTCTATGTCCCCTTTCATAACACTTGAAAGTTAGGGCTTGAGAGAGAAGAAAAAAGAACATGAGATTGAAGAATTCACGGAGAATTCTTAGCGGGTGATTGGAAGAGCTCTATCCCAGGCATATAAGACTAAACTAAAAGCAAGAAATTCTTCTCCCATGTGCCCTATCGATGGTTATAGATTAGCGGAGATTCCATGAGTCCCCATACATGCTTCGTGATTGGTTTCATGATTATTTTCTTCAGAATTATATCTATTACATGTATTTTCATATGCTGATGATCATCAAAAACTTGTTTTCTTGAATTGAATACTTTTCATGAGATACTATATAAACCTGATATGTTATTTTGTGAAAGCATGCATTAATTGACCAAGGGATGGAGTCTAGAGCCTTGACTTGAGTATGTTGATTGAAATCTTGATATGAGTATGAGGTTTTGTCAGTTGAGCTTGATGATCCTATAAGTCTTCATAATTGAGTTCTTGAGTTCTGTCTAAATGACTTTTTCTAATTGATGATTTAAGCCCTTGTGTTCCTGAATTGAGAATTGAGTTAAATGAGATGAGTTTAAGTCCCTGAAATGATAGAGGACCTTTGAGTTTGAGTTAATGATATAATGAGAGTCTCCATAAGACTAGTTGAGATGATGAGTGCCTTAATCAGGCTACTTGTGATGATGATGAGGAGTCTTAGAAGTATTGAGTCTGTGGAGGTGTATCGAGCATCAAAATGAGTAAGGGTGAGTCCCACTTGCACTCATTACCTATGCTGGCCCAGCGTAGGAGAGGATTGAATCATTACATCTCGGACAAGTGGGGAATGTTG
Organism: Solanum medicagineum; assembly: GCA_026153255.1. Lineage (NCBI taxonomy): Eukaryota > Viridiplantae > Streptophyta > Magnoliopsida > Solanales > Solanaceae > Solanum > Solanum medicagineum. The sequence goes on along the minus strand of JAPFFP010039895.1, from coordinate 7,985 downwards.
GGGTGAACCAGAAAAGTTTGGGCGAAGAAGAAATGGAGGAGCATCCTCCCCTATTGATGGCTTACGAATATGAGTCCCATGTTTAGGAAAAGAACTGAGATAGGTTGCTTCTCGAGTTTACATCTCTGAAATAATAGAGGATGGCTAAGTTGAGATTCGTTGTGCATCATACTCATTCCTAACCTGGCAAGTACGGAATAGCTGTGGCAACATTAGCGGGATTGTTATACAATCACTGGCTCATAAGTGATTGTTGTCGGTTAATAGAAACTCCCTAGAAAGTTCCTACCTTGAGTACTCTTAGTCAAGATGAGATGGGATGTGATAGGGTGTGATGAGATGAGTTGAGTTGAGTTCATTTGAGATGAGTCATGATTCATTAGATGAGGTTTGATTGGTTGATGATTCACTTGTTTACTCCTTATTCTTGCTTTAGATAGACATTTGACATGTTGATTTTTTTACTATCATTAATGTTGATTGTTATTTCTATATTATTCTACCTATTTCGATTTCATTAAGCTATTTTACATGCCAATACATTCTAAGTACTGAAGTCCCCCTTTTGGACTACATCGTGTTATGATATAGATACACAAGATAAAAGTCATCGGCAGGCGCATCATGAGGATCTTTAGACGTTCAGTAGATTGGTAAGCCTCCCCTAGTTTGGAGGATTCATTACCTATTTTCATCATGCTTTAGAGTTAGAATCGCTTAGCTTTTATTTTGATTGAGGTAGCCATGAGTCTGTCATTGGCACCACCTAATAGTGGTAGAGGCTTCATAGACTAGAATTAGATGTTGATTTTGAGACTTGTCAGCTAGTTTCTTTCGACTAGCCTTTCATTATGTTATTATTTTAGACTACATCATGAGATGTGCCCATTTATTTCCTTATGTCTTCCGCTGATTAGTGTAAAGTATGAATGAATGAATGTGATGAGGCCAAGTGGTTCACTTAGGGACTAGCAATAGACTATGAGTGCCGATTATATCTAGAGTGCCCTCCTGGGGCGTGACAAACTTGTTGTCGACCACACTTGATAATCAGGAGGCTATAGGACATTAGGAAATGTTCCCTTTATTTATATTCTAAATCGTGATATAGAGTTATACTCTATGAAAGTTCTATTCTAATTTGTGCTTTGCACGTTGCAGGATTGTGATCATGCCTCCAAGAAGAGCCGCCAAAGTTTGAGGACGTCCCGCCAGACAAAATGTCAATCCACCTGTGCCTGAAGGACATGAGGAACCTATGGAATAAGCTATCCCTGTTGCGCAGGCCTCACAAGACAAGGTCTCCAATGCTAAGCTTCACAAGGCTATCCAAATTCTACCCCAGGCTGTCATAAAAGTTTCTACGAGACTAGGAGCGGCCCGATAGGATGCCCATGACACTTCTAAAGCTCAGGAATTTTTGAGGATGAATCCACCTGAGTTCACAAGGTCTACATCCACTAAGGATACTGAGAACAATGTGGAGGAGCTCCAAAAAGTGTTCTTAGTGATGCATATGGCTGATGTTGATCGAGTGGAACTGACTTCTTATCAAGTGAAGGGTGTGGCTAGATTATTAGTATAACCAACGGAAGAAGGGCTAGGGAGAGTATACCCCCGTGATGACTTGGGATATGTTCGAGGAAGCTTTCTTGGGGCATTTCTTCCCAAGGGAAAGAAGAGAGGCGAAGGTAAGAGAGCTCTTGAAATTGAGATAGGGATCTACAATTGTGTAAGAGTATAGGCTGAAGTTCACAGAATGATCTCGCTATACTCCGGATATGGTTGCTGATATGAGGGGAAGGATGGGAATGTACGTTGATGGGTTGAATAGAGTGCCCAAGAGAGATGGGAGGGGATCTATGCTCTTGAATGACATGGATATAGGGAGATTGATGACGTTTGTGCAACAAGTAGATGAGGAGAGGCAGCGGGGTAAGGAGGAATTCAGAAATAAGAAAGCAAAAACATCTAGCCACGAGGTTGGAAAGAAACGGAATGGAAATCGGTTTCCATCAATGTCATCTGTTAGTGTACCTGCTCCTAAAGTCAGAAATGATTAGAGGTCCTAGTATGTTGGAGCCCGTGGGTTTCAGTCACAAGCTAATGTGGCTCAAGGTTTACAAGGTGAACCACCATGTGGTTCATATGGCAAGATACGTTAGGGTAAGTGTCGTAAGGGGACCGATTCGTGCTTCTTATGTGGTCAAGTAGGCAATTATCAGAGAGACTGTCCAAAGCAAGCTGACCGGGCTCAATCTTTTACACCAGCCCCGCTAGCTTAAGAAAATCAAAGATGTACTATGACAGGCACAAGCGGATCTACAAACCATTTGTATTCCATGGGTAGTTTACATGACTTAGAGAACTCCCCAAACGTCATGAGGGTATGATTCTAGTCATTTCTATTGACTGTGTTGATGGATCTTGGTGCTACATTATCTTTTGTAACGCCTTATGTGGCTAGCAGATTTTATAGAACCCCTGAGAGTCTTCTTGAACCTTTTGATATTTCTGCACCCGTGGGTGAGTCTATTCGAGCTGAGAGAGTCTATAGAGCTTGTGTAGTGTCCATCCATCATAGGGATACTAGCATTGATCTGATTGAGGTATATATGACTTATTTTGATTTGATCCTTGGCATTGATTTTCTCTATGGTTTTTATGCCTCTGTTGATTGTAGAGCTCGAACCATTAAGTTCCAATTTTCGAATGAACTGATTCTAGAGTGGAAGGGTGATTCCGTAGCACCTAACGTAAAGTTTATCTCATATCTTAGAGACAGAAAGATGATTGATAAGGGGTGTATCTACCACCTCTTTAGAGTCAAATCTGATGATGTTGAGTCTCCAACTCTTGAGTCGGTTTCGGTCGTGAATGAGTTTCCAGGAGTGTTTCCTGAGGATCTGCTCAGAGTCCCTCTTGATAGGGAGATCGACTTTGGGATTGATGTTTTTCCTCATACCCAACCTATCTCAATTCCACTTTATAGGATAGCCCCCGCTGAACTTAAAGAATTGAAAGAACAGTTGAAAGATTTGTTAGAGAAGGGCTTCAATAAGGCCGAGTGTTTCTCTTTGGATTTCCCCTGTCTTGTTCGTGCGAAAGAAAAATGGGTCTCTCAGAATGTGTATTGACTATAGGCAATTGAACACGATCATTATAAAGAACAACTATCCTCTCACAAGGATAGATGACTTGTTTGACCAACTTCAAGGTGCCTCTTGCTTCTCAAAGATAGACCTCTGATCTGGTTACAATCAGTTGAAGGTGAGGGAATGTCACATTCCAAAGATAGCCTTTAGGACTAGATATGGCCATTTTGAGTTCTTGGTCATGTCCTTTGGGTTGATGAATGCACCTGCAGCCTTTATGGATTTGATGAATGGAGTGTTCAGACAGTATTTGGATATATTTGTGATTGTGTTTATTGACGATATTTTGGTGCATTCAATAGATGAAGAGGAGCATGAAAATCACCTTAGAATTGTCCTCCAAACCCTTAAGGACCACAATTTATATGCAAGATTTTTGAAATGTAAATTTTGGCTTAAGTTCGTGGATTTCTTAGGCCATATTGTCTCCGGTGATGGTATTCGACTGGATACTCAAAAGATTGAAACGGTTAAGAACTGGCCCAGACCAACCTCTCCAGTTGACATAAGATGTTTCTTAGGGTTGTCAGGCTACTACTGCCGATTTGTTGAGGGATTTACTTCCTTATCCATACCATTGACAAAGTTAACTCAAAAAACGGTCAAGTTTTAGTGGTCCGATGAATGTGAGAGAGCTTTCCAAGAATTAAAGACTAGAATGACTATTGCACCAGTTCTAACCTTGCCCGGTGGAACATGAGATTTTTTAATCTATTGTGATGCTTCGAGAGTTGGATTGGGATGTGTGCTGACGCAAAGAGGGAAAGTGATAACCTATGCTTCCATACAACTTAAGATTCACGAAAGGAATTATCCAACCCATGATCTTGAGTTGGCAACGGTGGTGTTGGCACTTAAAATCTAGCGACACTACTTGTATGGAGTGCATGTGGATGTGTTCACTGACCACAAGCGGTTGCAATATATCTTCAGTGAGAAAGAGCTCAATCTGCGACAGAGAAGATGGTTGGAGTTGCTCAAGGATTATGACATGAGTAGGTTGTCAATGGGTAGTACAACCTATATGGAGGAAGGAAAGAACGATCTAGCTAAATAAGTGCATCAATTAGCCCAATTAGGAGTCCAACTTGAGGTGAATTATGAGGGAGGAGTTAATGTCTAAAATGGTTCTGCTTCATCTTTTGTGGCAGAGGTGAAAAAAAACCAAGTCCAATATACTGTCCTACTCCAATTGAAGGAGGCTACCCACAAACAGAAAGTGATGGTCCTCTCCAAAGGGGGAGTGTGGTTTTGAGGTACTAGAGTAGATTGTGCGTCCCAGATATTGATGGTATACGAGAATGAATCATGGCTGAAGCTCAACACTAAATACTCCATTTATCCTAGCTCTATCAAAATGTACCATGACTTGAGAGAGGTCTATTGGTGGAGCGGAGTGAAGTAGAATATTGTTGAATTTGTTTCTAGGTGCCCAAACTGTCAGCAAGTGAAAGTTGTGCACCAAAGACCCTGTGGATTAGCTCAAAACTTTGAGATTCTGGAATGGAAGTGGGAGATGATCAATATGTACTTTATTAATGGTCTATCAAGGTCTCAAAAGTAACATGATTCAATATGGGTGATTGTGGTTGGATGACTAAATCAACTCACGTCTTAGCAGTTAAGACAACTAACAGTGCATAAAAGTGCGCCAAGATATACATCAAGGGGATTGTGAGGTTGCATTGGGTTCCTTTGTCCATCATCTCGGACAGAGAAGCTCAATTCACCTCCTAATTTTGGAGATCATTCCAAAAAAGATTGGGTACAAAAGTGAATCTGAGCACAACCTTCCATCAACAGACAGACGGCCAGGCAGGGCGTACAATTCAAATGTTAGAAGATATGTTGAGATCCTACGTCCTTGATTTAAAGGGAAATTGGGATGATGACCTACCATTGATTGAGTTTGCATATAACAATAGTTATCATGCGAGCATTCAAATGGCTCCCTATGAATCTTCATATGGGAGGAGATGTAGATCACCAATTGAGTGGTTCGAGGTTGGAGAGGCAGAGTAGATTGGGCTTGACCTTGTCCATCAAGAAATGGAGAAGATTAAGATCATTAGAGAAACATTGAAGACAAGGTCACCAAAAATCCTACATCTATGTGAGGAAGAGAGATTTGGAGTTCGAGGCGAATGGTTGGGCATATTAGAAAGTGTCACCATTGGGAGGTTTCACCAGATTGTGGAAGAAGTGTAAATTGAGTCCACGCTATATTGGACTCTATTAGATTTTTAAGAGGATTGGGAAGGTTGCCTATGAATTAGAGTTGCCTTCCAAGTTAGATGGTATTCATCCGTGTTCCATGTGTCGATGTTGAAAAAAATGCTTCGGAGATCCTAACTTGGTAATCCCTGTGGAGAGCATTGGAGTGAAGGATAGTTTGACCTACGAAGAAATTCCAGTCCAAATCCTTGATCGTTAGATCCACAGATTTAGAACCAAAGAGATAGCCTTAGTCAAAGTCCTGGGGAGGAATGAATTCGTTGGGGACACCACATGGGAAGCTAAGGAAGAGATGAAAGAAAAATATCCACACCTATTTGTGCCAAATGATGAGACTGTTGAAGGTAAATTTACTTACCCCTAACTATGTTTGTTGTCTTTGCTTGATGATTGTCTATTCTTGAGTCTGAATAGTAAGTGTCGATAGAAACAAAGAGTAGAAAGACTGAATTATAGATGTGAATGTTGAGATGAATTTTGAGTCCATTCGTGCCTTGATATCCACCCTTACTCATCATTCGAGGACGAATGAGATCCCAAGGGGGAGATTATGTAACACCTGATAAAATTACCAAAATACCCCTAGAATAGGGACATGCGCGTAATGTGTCTTCCCATGCTTCATTTGCGAATCTGAGACCGGATATGCAACCAACTTGAACAATGGAGTGGAAAAATGTTCTCGTTTGAATTTTAGAGCAATCGAGTCAAAAAAAAAGTTTTCATAATTAAACGAAAGAAAGTGTCGGTGTGCGCCTGAGACGCTACAAGATGGGGATGCAGACCAACACTTGCATTTTTTGAAATTTTTTTGACTTAAATTGAAAATTTCATCCACTAACAAAAATTGACAAAAATACACATGCCCACGACCAATCTGCGACGCGGGCTGGACATTTTCGGGATGAAACTTTTCTTTTATTCGGAGCGGCATTCCGGTCAATTTTCTGCCCCTCCTAAACACATAACATGATCTGTTTAGGTCGTTTTGATAAGTAAATAGGGTCTAAACCCCATTCTAAGTCCCTTTTCACAACACTTGAAAGTTAGAGCTTAAGAGAGAAGAAAGAAGAACATGAGCTTGAAGAATATAAGAGAATTCTTGACGACTGATTGGAAGAGCTCTATCCAGGTATGTAGGGCTAAACTAAAAGCATGAGATTGTTCTCCCATATGCCCTATAGATACTCATAGATGAGTTGAGAGTCCATGAGTCTCCATACATGCTTCTTGATTAGTTTCTTGATTATTTTCTTAAAAAATTATATCTGTTACATGTATTTTCATATACGGATGATCATCATAAACTTGTTTTCTTGAATTGAATACTTTTCATGAGATACTGTATAAACCCTATATGTTATTTTGTGAAAGCATGCATTAATGGACCTAGGGATGGAGTCTAGAACCTTGACTTGAGTATGTTGATTAAAATGTTGATGTGATTATGAGGTTAAGTTAGTTGAGCTTGATAATCCTACGAGTCTTCATAATTGATTTCTTGAGTTCTGTCTAAAGGACTTCTTCTAATTGATGATCTGATCATTTAAGTTCCCAAATTGAGAATTGAGTTAATTGTGATGAGTTTAAGTCACTGAAATAATAGAGGACCTTTAAGTTTGAGTGAATGGAATAATGAGAGTCCCCATGAGACTAGTTGAGATGATGAGTGCCTCCATGAGGCTACTTGAGATGATGATGAGGAGTCTTATGAGCATTGAATCTTAGGAGGAGTATCAAGTACCGAAATAAGTAAGAGTGACTCCCACTTGCACTCATTACCTACGTCGGCCCAGCGTAGGAGAGGATTGAACCATTAGATCTCATGGTTCCCTCTCGAGTTTACATCCCTGCAACAATAGAGCATGGCTGAGTTCAGATTCCTTGTGTATCAAACTCGTTCCTTACCTAGCAAGTACGAACGACTGTGGAAACATCAGAGGATTGTTGTACAATCACTTACTCATAAGTGGTTGTTGTCGGTTTTGAGAAACTCCCCAGAAAGTTCCTACCTTGAGTACTCTTAGTCGAGATGAGATGGGATGAGATAAGATGAGTTGAGTTGAGTTCCTTTGAGATGAATCATGATTCGTGTGATGAGGTTTGATTGGTTGATGGGTTACTTGTCTACTCTTTATTCTTTCTTTAGATAGACATTTGATATGTTGATATTTTTTTTACTATCATCGATGTTGATTGTTGTTTCTATATTATTCTACCTGTTTCGGTTTCATTCAGCTATTTTACATGCCAGCACATTCCAAGTACTGATGTCCTCTTTTTGGACTGCATCGTTTTATGATGTAGATACACAAGATAAAGGTCATCAACAGATGCATTGTTGAGGATCTTCAGGAGTTCAGCAGGTTGGTGAGCCTCCTATACTTTGGAGGATTCATTACCTATTTTCATCATGCTTTAGAGTTCGAATCGCTTAACTTTTATTTTGATTGAGGTCGCCATAGGTCTGTCATTGACACCACCTAATAGTGATAGAGGCTTCATAAACTAGAGTTGGATGTTGATGTTGAGACTTGTGAGCTAGTTTCTTTCTACTAGCCTTTCATTATATTATTATTTGAGACTAGATGATGA
>JAPFFP010039854.1:0-15037 GCA_026153255.1 Solanum medicagineum | reverse complement strand
AAACGAAATGCATATGACTAGGCAATTGGGGCCACAATTTCTAAAGTACGAGACATGACCACACTTTACTTTACATTGTCTACAAAGCCTCTAGATAAGGAACAACATCTGATAAAGGTTGGGATAGGCCCCACCTCATGGCTAACTGTATAATACAAAAGTATAAGCTCTAGACACAAAAAGCCCCGAAGAAACATGGAGCTCAGTAACAACAGCTGGATATCCTGTACACCTACTGGGGAGATCTACTAGTGCCTGTACTTGCAGTATGAAATACAGGTCCCCCGTAAGGGATGTCAGTACAAGATAATGTGCTGAATATGTACGGCAAGAAGTACTAGATGAAAGAAGAACTCAGATGAAATCATGCACTAGTGTAAGGATAAGAGACCACCTCTAGTCATATTGTGGAATCATGTATTATATGTCCTTTTTATTACTTTAACTTTCCTTATTCTATAATTTGTTCACAACATGTAATAGAAATGACCAACTAATCAGTGGTAAATCAACATCGAGATCGATCCATGCTAGGCTTTCCTTTCACCCCTGGGATACCCCCCGTAATATGGGATCAACCCATGTAAGGTGATTCTTCCACCCCTGGGATACCATCCATCAATAAGAAACTTACTTTATCTTTTGTTTACTTTTAAGAGGATTCTTTTGGTGGTCATAATATTGGAGCTGTAGGACCTGTGATATATATAAATGACCAAACAAAACAATACCATAATGTAAGGAATAGGTTACACAAATAACGCGTAAGAGATGAAATAACTCATGAACTTTGTTTAGCAAAAAGAACTCATGTATCTTGTTATCCAAGTATGTATGTGAATTTGTAAAGATTATGTGAAATGACCCCAAAAAGTGCCTCAAAATGTGCCTCGAAAGTGCCCAAATTTGTAATTTTCACATATCTTAAAATTGGTGTGTGATATCGAATATTGGACTTTATATTTGTGATCAGGGGGCGAAATTGAGTGGGTAGGGTCTAACCCTGATTTAAGAGAAATCGTATCAAAATATGAAAATCAAAAAATGCAAGTTCCAGAGAGGTTTCCGCACCCTAGGTGCGACGCGACCAGGGCGCGAACCCGTACATTCTTTTGCCAGTTTTTGTTGTTCAGTCCAAGGTCTTTGAGTCTCAAGGCCTAATCCTTCCCAAGCGTAAAAACACCTATATTTACTCATTTTTCAATGCCATATCATACAAGACATTCCACAAAACCTTTTCAACAACTTAGACAAATATTTCACTCAAAATCAAGGGTCCCAAACTCATTCTGGATCTGAAAGAATTCACTTAAGCTTTATGTTCCCAATCAAATCTTCATCAAGGAATTTTCCAAAGTTGACGTATGTGGGTTTCAACCGTTGGGTCCTTTCAACCATGGTGCCCCAACCTTCCTTTTACATAAATTATATGTTTCTAAGTTTATTTACTTATGGGTTTTACTTATTATGAGTTTAACTATGAATTTTGTTCGGGTTAATAGAATTGTAACTATTTATACATGTTTTGAACTATGAATCTATGATCTATTATGTGATTTGATGAAGGGTTTTGATGTATATTGCATGAGGGTACTACCAAGTGTTTGTGGGTTGATTTACTTCAAGTTTTCTTGCATGATTTCACTCTTGAAATGTATGGTTTTATACTAGTATTACACACCCGCCAAGTATTTGATAAAGTATCTGATTTTGGATTCTTTTGCTATTGATGATCCATTACATGACCTATGACTTGAATGACTTTATGATAATGAAAGGAAGATATATATATATATATATATATATATATATATATATATATATATATCTTTTGTGTGTGTGTGTTGACTTCATGAAAAGTATCTATAGTGTTGCAAGTTGACCACAACTTGTTGAGGAGGTACTATACCTCAAACACCATGGATGTTAGGATATGACAACCATCAACCAATTTGAGGGGTTGATAACTCAAAGACCATGGATGGTGGGTGGGATAACCATCAACCAATTTGAGGGTTTGATACCTCAAACACCATGGGTGGTAGGGTGTGACAACAATCAACCAATTGAGGGGTTGTTACCTCAATCGCCTCTCCAAAGGGGTGGTAGGCTTTGGACTCCATAATGATGGTCTCTTACTACACAAGTAATACGTTTTATATAAGCATATTTTACTTCAAGCATCATTCATGCATGCCATGTTGCTAATATTTTATCTCTTGCTTATGACTATGCATTTCGATTATGTTGGTTATTCCTTGTCATATTGCATCATACATACTTAGTACATTCAAACGTACTAACGCCTACTCTATGCCTACATGATGTTAACATGTAGGAACCAGAGCTCCACTTTATCATCTTCCTACATATGGCTAGTAGTATCTTCTGAAGGCAAATTTGGTGAGTCCTCAACTCCGAGGATGATATCTTTTGATCTTATGTTAGGCAAAGAATCTTTCTTTATTTGTATGCTTTTAACTATGTGGGTGAGACCGTAAAGGTTTCTTGGTCCCCGCTCAATTCTAAGTTTATATGTGTGATTGGACAAGTTATGTAATTATACTCGAGGTTTACTCTTTTGATGGTTTATGTTATGAAAGGCTTCCCTTAGTGCTTTATCCTTGCTTTATGCTCTTCATTGTTTTTCAAGTGCTTCTGCGACCAATGATATGTAATGATATGTTAAGAGGCTTGTTTGGAGTCCTTTCGGAATCCCCATTCGCTGTGTCACATCTAGGCCCTAGGCTTGGGTTGTGACAATCTTCGTATCAGAGCACTAGGTTGTTAATGGTCTTCGGCATCCAAGACACTATGTCGATTAAAGTCTTGTTCATGGTTGTGAAGTTCACTATGACTATGAGCAAGAGGCTATGAGGCGTTTTAGGAAATGTTTCTCTTCTTCTTACTCTATGTCGTGCTATAGAAGTTAAGCTAAGTTTTTTCCCTAAAAAATGTTCTTTGCTATACTAGATCATACCTATCCCAAGAGAAAGAAGTGTCTGCACTCGCGAGGAACAATCAGCTCACGAAGAGTTCCAGGATGCTATTGCCATACTAGCTCAAGCCATGACAAATCAAATTAACCAAGGGACCCAAGCCACTCATGCTCCTACTCCGGCATCTAGAGTAAGGGATTTCATGAGGATGAACCCACCGGAGTTCAAGGACCCTCAAGAATTTATTGATGGGGTGTATAAAGTGTTGCGATTATGGGTGTTAGATCAGAAGAGAATGCGGAATAGGCAGCTTACCAACTCAAGGGTGTAGCCCAAATATGGTATACTTAATGGAAGGAAGAGAAGGGGAAAAACAATGTGATTCTTTGGAGGAGTTTAAGGCGACTTTCCTCAACCGGTTCTTCCTTCTTAAGCTAAGGGAGGCCAAAATTATGAATTCATGAACTTCAAGCAAGGGTCGATGAGTGTGAGGGAGTATACCTTCAATTTCAACCAAATCTATAAATATGCTCCGCAATTGGTGGCCGAACCAAGGTCTAGGATGAATATGTTTGTGATAAGTGTATCTGCTTCGGTGAATGAAGAATGTCATGCTGCCATGTTGATAGGTGACATGGACTTGTCCCACCTTATGACTTATCCAGAATAATTGGAGGGGTAGAAGTTGTGAAAGAGAAGGGGAAATGAGGACAAGAGGGCCCATTTTGATGGTAAGTTCCAAGGTCCTAAGGGTGGCCAATGTCATCAAGGCCAAGGGTCTTCTCATGCTCCTAGTAGAAGATTTGCCAATGACTACCCAAGGGCCTAAGGTGAAGGCGGTGTGGTGCCTAATCCTATGTGCCCAAAATGTGGTAGAGGCCATGGTGGCCCATGTTTGACGGACATTAATGCTTGCTATAGTGTTGGGAAGTGGGTCGTAAGAAGGTTGATTATCCTAATAATCAAAACAAAGGTAAAGATGTCTGTCCTCAAGGCTGGGGTGCAAATGTGGTTCCTTTTGGGAGACAAGCCAACAAGGTGGTGCCCAAAGGCAAAATTGGTTCTGTACTCTTCAAGGAAGGCAAGGAGTAGATGAGGTGCTCGATGTCATGACCGGTATGTTAAAAGTCTTTGATGTCGATGTGTATCAATTGATAGACCTTGGTGCCACTCTTTCTTTTGTTACTCCTTTTATTGCCAAAAAGTTTCATGTTGAGCTTGAATTGTTGTGTAAGTCTTATGAGGTGTGTACTCCCATTGGTACATCTATTGTTGCTAGAAAGGTCGATAGAAATTGTCCCATTTGTATTTTGCATAAAATTTTTCATTGTGATCTTGTTGAGTTGGATATTGTGGATTTTGATGTGATTCTTTGGATGGATTGGTTGCATGCATATTATGCTTCTGTTGATTGTAGATTTCATAGGGCCAAGTTCCAATTCCCAAATGAGCCCGTCCTTGAGTGGGAGAGTCATGATGTGGTGGTCATGGGTAGGTTTATCTCTTGCATTAAAGCCCAAAAGTTGATCTATTAGGTGTGTCTCTATCATCTTGTGACGGTTAGGGATGTTGAGTCCAAAGTCCTTCCTATAGAGTCAGTTCTGGTGGTAAATGAGTTTCTTGATGTCTTTCCTAGTGACCTTCTCGGTGTTCCTCCCGAAAGGGAAATAAACTTTGATATAGACCTCCTTCACAACACTCAACCCATTTCTATTCCCCCTTATCATATGGGCCCGGCGGAGTTAAAGGAGTTGAAGGAGCAATTAAGGGATTTGGTTTTATTAGTCCTGTCCAATAACCTTGGGGTGCACCGGTGTTATTTGTGAAAAAGAAAGATGGGTCCCTTAGGATCTGCATTGGCTACCGACAACTTAAAAAGGTCACCATAATGAATAAGTATCCTCTACCAAGGACTGATGATCTATTTGACCAACTTCAAGGGGCTAGTCACTTCTCTAAGATTGATCTTTGGTCCGGGTATCACCAAGTGAAAGTGAGAGAGTGTGACATTCCCCAAATAGCCTTCCAGACTAGATGTGGGAATTATGAATTTGTGGTTATGTCTTTTGGGTTGACCAATGCACCGACTATCTTCTTGGACCTTATGAATAGGGTCTTTAACCCCTACCTTGATTTGTTTGTGGTGGTCTTCATTGATGATATTTTGATCTATTCCCATAGTGAGAGGAGCATGTGAGTCATTTGAAGGTGGTGTTACAAAAGTTGAGGGAAGAGAAGTTGTATGCTAAGTATAAGAAGTGTGAGTTTTGGTTGCCTTTTTAGGTCGTGTGGTGTCGGGGGATGGTATTAAGGTGGATCCTAAAAGTACGGAAATGATTAGAAATTGGCCTAGTCCTTTGACTCCATCGGATATGAGAAGTTTCTTGGGGTTAGCGGGTTACTACCAAAGATTTGTGAATGGGTTCTTTGATATTTCTTCTCACATGACTAAGTTGACCTAAAAGAAGGCTAAATTTGTGTGGACTGATGAGTGTGAAAAGAGTTTCCAAACCTTGAAGAATAAGCTTGTCTCCGCTCTTATCTTGTCTCTACCGGAAGGGTTGGAAGGGTTTGTTGTTTATTGTGATGCCTTACGAATTGGTTTGGGTTGTGTTTTGATGCAAAATGGTAAGGTAATAGCTTATGCCTCTAGACAACTTAAGGTGCATGAAAAGAATTATCCTACCCATGATCTTGAATTGGCCGCCATGGTTTTTTCTTTGAAAATTTGGCATCATTATTTTTATGGGGTGTATGTTGATGTGTTTACCGATCATAAGAGTCTCCAATATGTGTTCACTCAAAAAGACCTCAACTTGACACAACGAAAGTGGTTAGAACATCTTAAGGATTATGATATAAGTGTGCATTATCACCCCGTAAGGGTAATGTTATGGACGATGCTTTGAGTAGGGTGTGTATGGGTAGCCTAGCTCATGTTGATGATGGGAACAAAGAGGGCTCTAGAGAGGTCCATCAGTTAGCTAGACTGGGGGTTAGGTTGGAAGAGGTTGATAATGGTGGTATTGTGGTTGTTGATGGTTCAAAATCTTCCTTGATTTTTATTAGGCAAAAGCAAAGCAAGATCTTGACCCCTCCTTGTTTGAATTGAAGGCCTTGGTGAGGGATGGCAAGGTGGAGGTTTTCTTCTAAGGGGGATATCGTGCCCTTAGGTACCAAGGTAGGTTGTGTGTGCCTAGTGTTGATGACTTGAGAAAGAAGATTCTTGATGAGGCTCATAATTCTTCCCATTCTATTCACCCCGGTTCTACAAAGATGTATAGAGACTTGAGGGAAGTGTATTGGTGGGGTGGTATGAAGAGGGATATTGCCAAATTTTTATCCGGTTGTCATAATTGCCAACAAGTTAAAGCTGAACATCAAAGGTCAGGTGGCCTAACCCAAGATATAGAGATTCCCACTTGGAAGTGGAGGAAATTAACATGGATTTTGTAATTGGGCTTGCCTAAAATTAGAAAGGGTTTTGATTCTATTTGGGTTGTGGTTGATAAAATGACGAAGTCGGCTCATTTTCTACCTGTTAAGGCTACTTATGGTGCCGAAGATTATGCTAAGTTGTACATTTATGAGTTGGTTAGATTGCATGGGATGCCCTTGTTTATCATATCGGATCGAGGTGCTCGATTAACCTAGCACTCTTGGAGGTACTTCTAAAGAGGTCTTGTTACCAAGGTAAAGCTTAGTATAACCTTTCACACTCAAATGGATGGCCAAGCCGAAAGAACTATCTAAACTCTTGAGGATATTCTTAGAGCTTGTATATTAGTGTTTAAGGGTAGTTGGGATGATCATTTTCCATTGATTGAGTTTGCTTATAATAATAGCTATCATTCTAGCATTGGTATGGCTCCTTTTGAGGCTCTCTATGGTAGACGTTGTAGGTCCCGGTTGGATGCTTTGAGGTAAGGGAAATTCTTTGTTGGGTCCGAATCTGGTCATGGAGACTATGGAGAAGGTAAGGTTGATTAGGGAAAGATTGAAAATAGCCCAAAGTCGTCAAAAGTCGTATGTTGCTATGAGGAGAAGGGATCTTGAATTTAAGTTTGGTGTTTGGGTCTATTTGAACGTTTCACCCATGAAGGCTGTGGTCCATTCTGGTAAAAAGGGTAAATTGAGTCCAAGCTTTGTGGGTCCTTATAGGGTGTTAAGGAAGGTTGGTAAGGTGGCTTATGAGTTAGAATTACCTAGTGAAATGGACTTGGTCTATCTGGTCTTCAATGTGTCTATGTTGAGGAAGTGTGTGGGTGATCCTAGTGCTATTGTGCCTCTTGAGATTGTGGGTGTTATTGAAGAAAATTTGATTTATAAAGAGGTATCGGTTGTCACGACCTAAGCCCAGGGCCTAGACATGACACGGCGCAAAGGGAGCACGAAGGGACCCCAAGCAAGCCTCTTAGCACATCATTACACATCCTTAGTTGCGGAAGCAACAAAATAGCAACATAGAAGTAGAAATAGGGATAACCGGGCCTAAGGTACATCATTCACATCATAACAACAAGAGTCAAGAGAGACTCTAAGCTCATTCCATAATACATATTGTGCCCAACAACACCTCTAAACATTAGATACTTAGCGGGGGCCAAGACAAGTAACCGGGCTCATCCTCATAATAATGGCAATAGGTAATCCAAGCATACAAGGCATAATATAAACATAAGCTTGAGAACATAGATACTGTCGGTGGAGTTGAGGACTCATTGTAAGCTAACTTGAACAGTCAATATAGCCACGAGGAGAATCAATAGGAGCTTCGATTCCTACATGGTGATACTATGTAGGCATAGAGTATGCATTAGTACGTTTGAATGTACTAAGTATGTAGGATGGAATGCAACAAGAGATAGGCATAATAGGCAAAATGCATAATCATAAGCAATGAATAACATACTAACAATATGACATGTATGAATGATGTTTGAAGTAAAACCATGCTTATATAGAACATAATACATGTGTAGCAAGTGACCATCAATATAGAATATCCAAGGCCTACAACCTCCTTGGAGAGGCGAATGAGGTACAAACCCCTCAAAATGGTTAATGAGGTACCAACCCTTCAATATGGTTACCCGGGCCTACCACCGTCCGAGCTAGGGACCAAGGTACAATTCCCTTGATGTGGTTAATGAGGTACCAACCCTTCAATATGGTTACTCGGGCCTACCACCCCCCAAGCTAGGGACCAAGGTACAAACCCCTCGATGTTGTTAATGAGGTACCAACCCCTCAATGTGGTTACCCGGGCCTACAACCCCCGAGCTAGGCTTGGTGAACTCACAACCTATATAGAGAATACCATATACATACATTCATTTTATCATCATATAGTCATTCAACTTATAAGACATGCATTGGGCCTTAATTTCTCAAGAAATCATAACCGGAAATTTTATAAAACACTTGGCAGGTGTGCAGTGCTAGTGTAAAACCATGCAATTCAAGAGTGTTATCATGCTAGAAAATCCAATGAAAAACCATCCATAGATACTTGGTAACTCCCTCAACTAATATACATCAAAACCCTTTATCAAATCTCCTAATATATCTTAGATTCATATCTCAAAACATGCTACAACAATCACAATTTCATAACCCCCAACATAGTGTGCAGCGAAGTTCATAATAAATAAGACCCATCAGTAAATCAACATTAATCATGCAATTTTCAAGAAAAGGAATATTGGGCATCATGGGTGAAAGGAACCCAAAAAATAAACCCACATAACCTAGCTCTTGGAGATTCCTCGAAGAAGATTGGAGATGGAGACTTGAAGCTTAAATGAGAACCTTAGAATCCGGATGAGTTTTGAGACTTGAAATTTGGAGATGAAATATTGTCTAAGTGTTTGAGAGAGTATTTGGGAATGTCTTGGATGATATGAGGGTGAAATGAGGCTAAGTATATGTATTTTTATGTGTGGAAGGCTTAGACCCAAGACCCAAAGCCTTGGACTGGAAATAAATGGGCACAAAATAAAGCACTAGTGCACCCTGGCTGCGTCGCGCCTTCTCTTTGGAATTCGACCACTTTGAAAATTAAAATTGTGAATCGTTCACTCTAAAATCGGGGTTAGACCCATTTCCCACTCAATTTAACACCTTAAACAAGAATATGAAGTTGGATTTTCAAAATAACGCATGAATTTTGAGATATAAGAAAATTATGATTCCGGTCACTTATGAGGCACATTTTTGTGCACATTTTTTGGGGTCGTTTCACCGGTAGAAATTTTGGATAGACAAGTGAAGAGTTTGAGGAACAAAGATGTTACTTTCCTCAAGGTTCTTTGGAGAAACCAACAAGTTAATAGTGCCACATTGGAAACCGAGGCGGATATTCAAAAGCGATATCCCTATCTCTTCCATTCTACTCGAGCCTAAGGTACTAATTCTAAGTTTCCTATGTGAATTCAAGTCTTAAGTTTCAGCCATCATGTCATTTTCAAACATTCATGTTTAAATTGACAAGTTCATGATGATTTTAACACTTATGTTCAGATTTTTGAAAGGATGTTTAAGTGCATTATTGCATTCTTGTATGGGCTTAAATTATCTTGCTTACTTCTCTTATATCTGTTTCGTTGACATTTGGGGATTAATGTTACCAAGGGGGAGATATTGAAACGACACCCAAAAGTGCTCGAAAATGTGCCTCGGAAGTGCCCAAATTCATAATTTTCATATATCTCAAAATCCATGCGTCATATTGAAAATTCGACTTCATATTTGTGATCAGGGGAGAATATTGAGTGGGAAATGGGTTTAACCCCGATTTTAGAGCAACTATATCAAAATTTAAAAATCCAAAAATGCAATTTCCAGAGAGGTTTATGTGCCCCTAGCGCGACGCGGCCAGGGCGCGGACCATACATTTTCTTGCCATTTTTTGTTGTTCGGTCCAAGGCCTTTGGGTCTTGGGCCTATGCCTTCCCATGCGTAGAAACATCTATGCTTAGTCATTTTTCAATGCCATATCATATAAGACGTTCCCCAGAATCTTCTCAAACACTTAAATAAATATTTTACTCAAAATCAAGCGTCCAAAACTCATTCCGGATCTTAAGGAATTCACTCAACCTTCAAGTTCTTAATCAAATCTTCCTCAAGGAATTCTCCAAAGTTGATGTATCTGGGTTTCAACCATTGTGTGCTTTTACCCATGGTACCCAACCTTCCTTTATACATAAATTGTATGTTTCTAAGTTGATTTGCTTATGGGTTTTACTTATTATGAGTTTGACTATGAACTATGTTGGGGTTTGATAGAATTGTGACTATTTAAGGATGTTTTGAACTATGAATCTATGATCCATTATGTGAGTTGATGAAGGGTTTTGATGTATATTGCATGAGGGTATTACTAAGTGTTTGTGGGTTGATTTACTTCAAGTTTTCTTGCATGATTTCACTCTTGAATTGCATGGTTTTATACAAGCATTACACTCACAAAGTGTTTGATAAAATGTCTAGTTTTTGGATTCTTGAGCTATTGATGATCCATTGCATGACCTATGACTTGAATGACTTAATGGTGATGAAAGGAAGGTATATATATATATGTGTGTGTGTGTGTGTGTGTGTGTTGACTTCACGAAAAGTATCTATAATGTTGCAAGTTGACCAAACCTTGTTTAGAGGGTGCTATACCTCAAACACCATGGATGGTAGGGTGTGACAACCATCAACCAATTTGAGGGATTGATACCTCAAACACTATTGATGGTAGGGTGGGAAGACTATCAACCAATTTAAGGGGTTGATACCTCAAACACCACGGATGGTAGGGTGTGATAACTAACAACTAGTTGGGGGGTTGATACATTAATTGCCATGGATGGTAGGGTGTGACAAATCAACCAATTGAGTTGTTGATACCTCAATTGCCTCTCAAAACTGGTGGTATGCCTTGGACTCCATAATGATGGTCTCTTACTACACATGTAATATATTCTATATAAGCATGTTTTACTTTAAGCATCATTCTTGCATGTCATGTTGCTAATATACTATCTCTTGCTTATGATTATGCTTTTTAATTATATTGCTTATCCCTTGTCGCATTGCATCCTACATACTTAGTACATTCAAATGTACTAATAAATACTCTATGCCTATATGATGTGGCCATGTAGGAACCAGAGCTCCACTTGATCATCTTCCTCCACATGGCTAGTACTATCTTCTAAAGGCAAATTTGGTGAGTTCTCAACTTCGAGGATGATATCTTTTGCTCTTATGTTAGGCAAAGAATCTTTTTCTTTATTTGTATGCTTTTGACTATGACGGTGAGGCAGCAAAGTTGTCTTGGTCCCCGGTCAATTCTAATTTTGGAGGTGTTGTTGGACAAGTTATGTAATTATGCTTGATCTTGACTCTTTTGATGGTTTATGTTATGAAAGACTTGCCTTAGTCCCTTATCCTTGCTTTATACTCTTCATTGTTGTTCAAATTCTTCTGTGACTAATGATGTGTAATCCTATGTTAAAAGGTTTGTTTGGGGTCTCTACAAGTTCCCCATTCGCTGTGTCATGTCTAGGACCTAGGATTGGGTTGTGAAACTATATATGGGAGCATATGAACATGTCATAGAGTGGATACATGGTTATTAGGTATGTTGGAGTTGGTAAGTGCCTTTATGTGCCAAGGAAGAATCTGGATTTCATGCCAAGTAATACGAAATCAAGTAGCCTTACATACCTCGTTGTACGACGTCATTATTACCTTGAAGTAACCTTCTTTTCCCCCAAATACTTATCTACAACAAAGTAGGTGATAAAAATAGTATAACCAGCTAATGGGCACATCTTGACAACCCAATTTCATAAAAATAAACAACGTAAGGGCTGCAACCGTGTAATTATCAACCCTAGCATATTCTTTCAACCTTTCCGCCTCTAATCATATTTTCTAATATACATTCTCATATGCATATCATGTGCAGCTTCTTTTAGTGAAATAAAAGTGTCACAACAGCCCACAAAGCACAACACATAATAATTATACACAACATACAATTAGGCAGCATCACATTACGTCCCTTCGCTATATTTTGATGTCGACAATTCCAAACCTGTATCAACTTCAACCAAACTATTCCCACCATATTTACACATAAAAACAATCCTAAAATTGTCCTAAAATATTTCTCAAAATAGGTGGAGGACGTGAGACCATAGTCCTCAATCAATCAGCCCACAATTTCTACTAACAATACATTTAGGATAACACACTAAAACTCGATTGTTTAAGTAGAACAAAATAGTGTAGCAACCTTGATACATCATTAAAAAACTAAACCTTGTTAAAACCATAAATCTTACTTCATAATACAGCCAACCAAGAGGAAGAAAGTTTCTACATAAACAAGAAAAGTGTACAACCATCTTTGGAACACATGTTGTCCAAAACTTTCAGCACAAGTATAACTAGCTTAGTCTTTTGTTTTTCATGAAGAAACCATACTAAACACATAAGTATTTTTGCATGATTTTAACTTCAAGGTTTAGGGATTTTTTAGAAATCCTTATGAGGTTGTGAATGCTGCTTTGTATAAGTTGAAAGAGAGAAAAGCTGAACCTAGAAAAGCTGATTTTTTGTGAAAATTGAATGGCTTAAAAGAGCTGTTTTTAATCCTTTTCAAAGGGGCCTTTTGGCCGACTTACTAATGCATTTTTAGCCATATTTTTTTTAAGTTGGTGATGCAGCTTATTTCCCCTTTCACTTAGGCCTTAATGGGTTGCAAATTGATGGGTCTTGGCTGCCCATTTTCCCCCTTTCTCCTTACTTAGTTTGGACCCAAATCATCAAGTGAGATGTGATGCACTTGGGACCTTTTATTATTCATATTCGGCTATAAATATGGTCCTTTTATGATGCTAAAACATGGGCTAAAGTTACACCCTTAACATGGACTTTATTCACTATCGAACGTGGACAGATTCGGCATCGGACCTTGTCTTTGTCTAGCTAGCAAATTTAAGCTAAGCATGTAGGTGATTCACCTGCTAGCTTCCTAAGTCCTACAAGAAACTCACTTCTTTCACTTCATTTAAGGCCATGATCTCTTGAATTTGACTTAAAATTTATATTCACTCGATCTTCTTAAGCCTTAGACGTACATATCACCCTCTAATTTGAGATTTAAGCACTTCTAAAAATGGGTGCTAATTTGACCAAGCCATATCATGTTGCATATCATAGGACTAGTACACGTAGGATGTAGGGTGTTACATCCTCCCCCTTAGGAACGTTCGTCCTCAAATATTAGCATAATTGGATAGCTTAACCAAGTTCAAACCTTTACTTAAACAAACTTTTGACAACGCAATTAACATTCAAACACACATACCTATTAATGCCCCAATTCTGCATGTTGTACTTCCAATTCAGCTTCAAATAAATAAGGGTACTTAGATCTCATTGCTTTCTCAACCTCCAATATTACCTCTTCTGCTTGCAGGTTCCTCCAAAGTACCTTTACGGAAGTTATTTCTTTGTTCCTTAGCTTTTTAACTTGACAATCTAGAATAGTAAAAGGTACCTCTTCATAGGTGAGATCTTCTATAACCCGCATATCTTCAATAGGAATGATACAGGATAGGTCATCTATGTATTTTCAAAGCATTGAGACATGAAAAACTGGATGAACCATCGAAAGCTCTTGGAGTAGTCTAGTTCACATGCAACCTGCCCGAACCTGTAAATAATTTTATATATCCCTATGTAACGCGGGCTCAATTTTTCTTTCTTTCCAAATATAATAACACCTTTCATTAGGGACACCTTTAAAAATACCCAGTCTCCTACTAAGAATTCCACTCGTCTCCTTCTAGCATCATCATATGATTTGTGACGACTTTGGGCTGTTTCTAGCAGCTATTGTATTACTTTAACTTTTTTCATGGGTTGTTGTACTAGATCTGGCGAAAGCAAGGTGGTTTCACCCACTTCAAGACCATACCTTGGTATCTAAGAGCACCATCTCCCCCTTGGGAGAAAACCTCCACTTTGCCCTCATTCACCAAGTCCTTCAATGTCACGCCCCAAGTCCTATTAGGGCGGATCGACACCTTTTGCCGATAAGGCTCGGGAGAACCACCTATATCTATGAACTTTCTATACATTTTATAATGGATTTCTATATTTAACATGCCTTTATGCAAGTAAACAGTAATACAAGACAAAAGAATATGTATATGACTAGGCTGTGGGGGCCACAGTGTTTGAAGTATGAGACATGACCACACTTTAATTTACATAGTCTACAAAGACTCTAGATAATAGAAAGTATCAAATAAGGGCCGGGACAGGACCCGCCTCGAATAACTGTACGATACAACCATATAAGCTTTAGACAGGCACAAAGCTCCGGAACAACCTGGAGCTTGACAACAGTAGATGGATGTCCTGGACTCTAATGGGGAGATCTACTAGAACCTATACATGCAGCATGAAATGCAGGTCCCCCTCAAGGGACTCAGTACGAGATAATGTACTGAATATGTAAGGCAACAGATACTTTATATGAAATAACAACTCAAATGAAGCCATGCACTAGTGTAGAATAAGAGACCACCTTTGGATATACTTTGGAATCATGTACTTTAAGTTCTTTATATTGCTTTAACTTTACTATATAATCTGTGCACATCATGTACTGTAAATGACCAGCTGATCATTGGTAAACTGTATCAGGATCGTCCCTGGCTAGGTTCTTCCTTAACCCCTCGAGCTACCACCCATAATAAGATTTTCCCTGGCTAGGTGATTCTTCCCCCCCTCGGGTTATCGGGATCATCCCTGGCTAGGTTCTTGCTTAACCCCTCGGGCTACCACTGGTGATAGGATCGCCCCTGGCTAGGTGATTCTTCCACCCCTCGGGCAACCACCCATCAAAAACTATATACTTTGTTTTATCTTTCAATTACCTTTGAGATGATTCTTTTGGTGGTCAAAATATTGAAGTTATAAGGTAGTATAGGCATCATATGACATATAAATAATCATGCAAGACAATATGGCAATGAAGAGAGTATGTTACATAAGAAATGAAATGCATATGAAATGAAACAACT
>JAPFFP010039833.1:0-15038 GCA_026153255.1 Solanum medicagineum | reverse complement strand
TTTTGGGTCTCCTTGATTGGAAGGGATCAAGGATCAATCCACATACACATGAATCCTACTAGCACCAAGGAATAACATCAGAAATAGCAACCCCCAGACCTACCAAATCACCCTACTCACATCCTCCGGTAATAGCCCACTAAACCCAAGAGGCTCCTAATATCAGGTAAAGTCAAAGGTCTAGGCTACTCTCTAATCACCTTCGTCTTTCTATCCACCTTAATGCCATCACTCAACACCACACAACCTATGAGGCAACCTCTTACCACCAAAATTCCCATCTCACCTACTACCACCTAACCTTCTTCCTTAAACTTGTAGTACTACTCTCAAATAATTCACATGCACTACGTCATTAGGGAACAAACCACATTATCATCACCAAAACCACCATAAACCTATAGAGTAGGGACTAAAGATCTTACTCATGAGATTTATAGGCATACCTAGTGTACTAGTAAAACCCAAGGACATTACCCCAAAATTCAGAATATCGAAAAGGACATTCAAAGCCTCACCTACCACCACCACCAATTCTATAGACAAAATAACTTAGGTTCTACACCTCCATTTCTCACAAGATGGAAAATGTAACCCCTTAGAGACCAACTGTACCTGAAGTCAATAATGGAACTACCTCCCTTGCTAGCACTTGACAACCTCCCACTAAAAGATGAGTTCATTAGAGAGTCGGATTCTAACTCTTTGAGTCCCACCATCCATAGAGACACAATATGCATGCAACTATTCCATCCCAAGTACAACATCAAAATCCACCACATCAAATCCAAGAAGTCACAAAGCAAGACTTAATGCAATACAAACCCGGATCAACATCTATGAACTTTCTAGCAACAATACACCCAACCAAGAGAATGGACACTAGAGATCTACACAACCACTTGGGTAAACAAGAAGCACCACCATCAACTAAAACAAGAGAGAAGAAATAGTGAAACTTGGATGAATTAAAACCAAAACCTTCTACTTACCTTCCTTCGCCTTCTCCCTTGAAGCGGCATGACCAACTAAAAGAGCAAAGAACATTCGTTAGAGGGGAAAGCCCTATCTCACTTCTAAAGGACGACATACACCATGAAGAAGGGAAACATTTCCTAAAATGTCTCATAGCCTCCTACTCATAGTTGTGGTGTACAATACAACCATGAATAAGACTCTAATCGACGTGGGGTGTTGAACTCCAAGGATCTATCAACCTAGCGTTCTGATACCATCTTTGTCACGATCCAAGCCTACGACCTAGACGTGATCGGCGGATGGGGAACTCGAAGGAACCCCAAACAACCCTCATAGCATATCATTACACATCCTTGGTCGCGGAAATAATTAAATGACATATAAAGAATGGAAATAAGGGAAAACGTGACTAAGGGAGAACTTGTCCTAACATAGAGTCAAGAGATATTAGAATAAACTCATGGCATAAATGCATTGCTTTTTCCAACAACACCTCTACTACATAGATAATGGTGGGGGCCAAGACATACAATAGGGCTCACCCTCATAGTCATAAGTATACAACAAAATAAAGTGAATCTTAATACATGAAATGAGAGAATAGTCCTTGTCCCCTGAATGGATGAATCACCAAAGATAACTTAAACAATCCATCTACCCAAAAGAAGTCCCTACATGGTGATATCATGTAGGCAAGAGTATACGTTAGTACGTTTGAATGTACTAAGTATATGGGATGCAGTGCAACAATAGATAGGTTCATAATTAAAATGCATACAATAGACAATAGGCATAGTACAGCAAAATGGCATGTATGTTAAATGCATAAGTAAAACATGCTTAAGTAACTCATGCTTGCATAGGACATATCATGTGTGTCCAAATACACCATCATATATTAGTGTTAGGTACGAAACCCTCACTTGGGTTAATGAGGTATCAACCACTCACTTTGGTTAATGAGGTATCAACCCCTCACTCTGGTTAATGAGGTGCCAAACCCTCACTTTGGTTAATGAGGTACCAACCTCTCACTTTGGTTTAGTGAGGTACCAACTCCTCACCTTGGTTAAGTTTCATCACTATTGGTATTTTCCATGAAGTCAACTCATGAATACCATATTCTCATCATCATAAAGTTATCATATACCTTCACTTCCTCTCATCATTACACATCATATGCATACCATTATTTCATCATTGTTTCATCATCATATAATCAATATAACACTATTCAACTCATAAGACATACATTGGACCTTCAATTTCACAAGAAACCTTAGTCGGATATTTTATCAAAAACTTGGGGGGTGTAATGGGGGTAAAAGAGCATGCAATTTAGATATGAAATCATGTAGGAAAATATGCGGTAAAACCTTTGCTCAACACCTTGCAACACCCCTTAGATATTCATATCAAAACCCCACATAAGTTCCAACATTAGATCTAAAATTTGAAGCTCAAAACATGCTAAAACAATCATACTTTCATGAACTAAAGTCACTGTGCAGTAAATTTCTCAATATTCAAGACCCACATGTAAAATCAACTTTAAATTATGCAATATTAAGTAAAATAGGGTTTAGGGACCATGGGTGGAAGGACCTAATGGTTCAACACCACATACCATAGCTTTGGAGAGGTTCTTGAAGAATACTTTAATGGAGACTTGAAGCTTGAATGAAATTCTTGAAGAAATCTTTAAGATTGTTCTTGAGTTTAGAACTTGAATTTAGGGTGAAATATGAGTTTAAATGTTTGAATGAGTTTTAGGGAATGTTTAGGATGATATGATGGTGAAAAAAGGCTAAGTATATGTACTTTCAAGTGTGGGAACCATTAGGTCCAAGACTTATAAGTCTTGGACCAAAGTCAAGAGAAAATATGACCAAAACGGACTGCTCCTTGGAAATTGCATTTTTTGCACGGTGAGTTTTACGAAAATGGGCAGAAATCCTTCATCCAAACTCAGAATGAGCTGAAACAAAGTGCGTTGGAAAGCTAATTCAAAGGGATTGCAGTTGGTAGGTAGTGGGACACGCAGTTATATGTGTGCTAAGAGATATTCCCCTTCAAAGTGGACCTTCCTAAATAGAGTATTTTGTGGTTTTCTGATTGTGATACAGTTGCTCTAAAATTCGGATTAGACCCATTTCCCACTCAATTTGACCTCCTAAACAAGAATATGAGGTCGGATTTTCAAAATAAAAAATGGATTTTTTGATATATGGAAAACAAGATTTTGGGCACTTTTGAGGCACGTTTTCAGGCATGTTTTGGGGTCGTTTCAAGATTATACAATAGCTTGCTCAACTTCGTACAAGCATGGATGTTGTCATCAAGAAAAACTAGGAAGGCATAAATGTGGTAGTTCATCAACCTCCACGTGCACCCATGTGTGAGGAGTCTTATTTTGAGGATGATGCCTGCTTTGTGAATGATCAGACAGGTGGTTTCCGGACCAACCCAAGAGTCCAATCAGGAGTATCGGCGCCAAGGTCAAGTAAACTAAGGTTGGAAATATGGTAGAGATGGAGCTTATAGAGACTACCGAGGTGGTTATTATAAGAGGAATCGGGGTTTATAAGTAGATTGGGGTAGAAGAAATAGTTTCAGAAATCGTCCATATGCACCACCACATAATCGAGACTCCGGTACAAGCAATTATAAAATTGAGGAGATGTTTATTATTTGTTGAAAAAGGCCAAGACACAAGATGAAACTCTAAGGGGCATGAAATCCTATATTTCAAGCATCAATCAAAAGATAGAGTCTCATTCTATGGCTATCAAACAGCTTGAGCAATAATTTATTCAAGTATCAACTCAGTTGAATCAACATCAAAAGAGTACATTGCCTAGCAACACAATTCAAAATCCAAAGAATGAAGGGCAATGCATGATAGTTACTACTAGAGGTGGTAAGAGTACAATTGATCCTCCTATGCCGGTTGAGGTAGAAGATGTTTGTGAGAAGATAGTTGCAAATAAGGATATGGTTGAAGCAGATTATTGTGTCAAGGATGGGGTGAGTGAGGTAGCTAAAGAGCCACAGAAGTATAAGCCCCTTCCTAGGGCCTCCTCCTCCTTTCCCTCAAAGACTTAAAAAGAGGGAGGAGGAAGACAAGTTCAAACACTTTCTCTTTATGCTTAAGAAACTATCCATCAACATCCCTCTATTTGAAGCTTTAGGGAAAATGCTGAGTTATGGAAAGTATATGAAGGATTTGGTTACCCAAAAGCACAGTGAATTAGGAGCTTTCTCAAGAGCTTCAACATTGTAATGCTATCGCTACTAAGTCCTTAGTTCAAAAGCATGAAGACCCAGGTGTTTTCACTATACCTTGCACTATTGGAGATGTAGAGTTCACGAGGGCACTCTGTGATTTGGGTGTGTTGACACTCAATTTTGGCCCAACACTTATAAAAATCAACACTTTTTTTGTTGATTTTTTTTGTAGTTTAAAATAATTTTTGGGCGATTTTAATGAATTTTTGATAACTATTCTTATTTTCAAAATATTAGAATTTTAGTTAATTTAATTTTAAATTTAACAAAGTGTAACAATTTTTTTTCCAGATATAATTATACGCTTATATTCAATTGACCCACAATTTGGGTCCATATCATTCTAGCCCGTTAGGTTTCTAAATGAAATGTGTATATAACCTTCACATTGGTACAAATAGAAATAGAATAGACATTATAATTCTAAAAAACACCCTAAAGAATAGTCTCTTCTTCTTGTTTTATTCCGAGGGCGGCTACCAGAATCCGGTGGACTCTCGCCGGGAAACGCCCATCCAGCCCCACTCTCTTCTTCTCCATTTCTTCCTTCCACCATAGCCACCCTCAACCAACCAAACCCCCATTTCCACCTCCAAACCATCAGCACACAATAGCAAAACACACCCTATTAACTCATCGAAAAACACAACCACAAGCCTCCAATATCAACCACGAAATCAACCCATAATGACGTCCAAACCACCAGAAAACGCCCCCCAAAACCACACCAACAACAACCTTCAAAACCAGCCTGAAAACCACCTTTAAAAGCATCCATAAGCACCCAAAATCAGCTGCCAAAACCATAACAAAATTGATCCCAAAACCCATGAAAAATGCCCCTAAAATGACCCAAATCAGTCCCTAAAGTTATCACCCCAACATCAGCATTTTCAGCTATTAAAACCGCATCACCTTTACGATCTAGCACCGAAAACACACCGAACCAGCACTAAAACTTCACCATGAAAACCATCACCGAACCAGCACTAAAATAACCTCCAAAATGATCGTCGAACTGCCACCAAACGACACCCAAATTAGCTCCAAAACCCGCATGAAAACCCACTAAAAAAACCTCAAAACCACCGGTAAAACACACCCTGAAATCCAAAAAGAGAACCCCATTTTTTAGTCATCAAACTCCGCCGGAAAACCCCCATTTACGGCCCTAAAACTCTGCCTCAAACTCCGCCAGAAAACCTCTATTTTCAGCCCTAAAGAAAGGACCAAATCGCTGACCAGCAATCTCGGGTGAAACAACCATTCCTCACCCTCCACCAGCAAACAACAACAATGGTTCCAATCACAGGTGAGCTCCAAGCTCTAGCAGATAGCATAACTAGAGATAACCAAGAGTTTCCACATCTGGCTAGAAAGCTCTCGTCACCACGACCAGTTTCAGCTCCCAAGCTCTGTTTGTCTTCTTCCTCCTTTAATGGCCATATATTGTTCTACTATTCTTTGATGTTTGTTTTTTTTACCTGATTTTCTTGTTTTGAAATGCTACATTGAGCTATATCTATACATCATTCTTTGTAAATCATTCTTATTGTTATTGCTTTTAATGATATTAATTTATCAGTTTCATTATGATTATAGGATAATCTTGTTTTTGCCTTGATCTTATTAGTTAATTGTTGGTTATCTTCATTAGTGTTCCAATAAGCTACTATCTCTATATTTATTGTTATTGTTTAGATGTTAGCTCTATAGATGGCATGGTGTTTGTTAGACAATATTTTTGATTGGATGTATTTTGAGCAATCTTGGATAGTTTACATTATAAACTGGCCAACGATAAATCAATCTGTCAGATTTCGAGGCCTCTCCATTAAAAAAGATGGAACAATTTTAGTTTTTTCTTTATCTATTCATTATTATGTATACTATTGACGTTCGGCAAATACTAAGATGTTCCACATATCTGTGTTTATTTCATTTTTTGTGTATATTTTGTGATTATTATAGTTATGTTATATTGTGTATCTCCTTCTCAATTTGAAAAAAAACTGAGTTCAGTTGAGACCTACAGTTGTGGATTCTGAAGGGTGCTAATACCTTCCCTTCGGAATAACTTGAATCCTTACCTGGAATTTTTTGGTTCGAACACCATTTTGTATATAATAAATTAGTTCCTAACTATCCTTAAAATTAGGTGGCGACTTCAAATTAAATTATTTTTTCTTTTAAATTTATTTATTTAGTTATTTTTTTTATGAGTTTCCATGAAGTTGCGCCTTCAGAATGTCAACAAGGTGCAAGTATCAATTTAATGCCTCTTGCGGTCCACAAGAAGCTTGGCTTAGATGCCCCTACTCTAACTAACATGCAGTTGTTGATGGCGGATAGGACAGTGAAGAAACCTGTAGGGATACTCTATCATGTGTTGATAGAAGTTGAAAATTTCATATTCCCTTCAGATTTTATGATTATTGATTGTGAGGTTGATTTTGAAGTTCCTATTATCTTGGAAAGACCATTCTTAGCTACCGGACGAGCTCGAGTGGATAAGGAGGTTGGTCAACTCAGGTTTAGAGTGAATGATGAAGAAGTTGTCTTTGATATCTATCAGTCTATGAAGTATCCTAATGAGTTAAAAGTAAGGTTTGGGCAATTGGTGAAATCTAGTAGCCAATTTGTCTAACTCATGCCACTTAGAAGGCAACCAAAGAATTTTTGATGTTTAAGCTTAGTTTTGAGTTTAATTTTAATATTTGGATTCTTAGATAGATGTTTGATTATGTTTTGGTTGCTATTTTTAACATTGGGTTTGTTGCATATAGGGTGCAAGTGAATTTTATGAAGAGTATGCAAGTAAAAGACTAAGACAGAAGATTTTGCTGAGTAATGCATCATGTACTTCTACGATAGGGCTCACGAGTCGTATTGCACTTTACGACTCGTAACCCTATGTCGTAGAGATTTGCTGTAAGCATGAGCAGTGTACACTCAACCCATGAACCAACTTTATGACTCGTAGATCAAACTACGATTCGTAAATGGGATTCATGGAACTTAGGTAAGATTCTGAATTTTTTTAAGTGTTGAGAGGTCTACAAGATCAGGATTAATGAGTCCGAGATCCATCTACGACTTGTAGTCGGGCTTTCATAGACCCAACCCAGTAATTTTAAATGTAACCTGGTAAAGGTATAAAAGGGGGGTCAAAACACTTTTACCCTAATTGATCGTTAATTCCTAATTTTTCTTTCCCCTCAACTTAGGCTTTTAGACTCAATTAAGGTTCACATATTTAAGGATAGACCAGGGCCAATATCAAGGTATTTCATCAAACAAGGTCAAGCTAGTAAGGTGTCGAGAAAGAATGAGTACATGAGAGGCTCAAAAATTTGGAACAAGGGATTCACTTACTCATTTGGTAGGTTATTTAGGCTAAAACTGGGTTCACTAAAAAGAACAAAGCCTAGGATTCTTTTTATTTTGATTTTGCTAGTCCTTGGGAACAGCGTAGCGACGGATAATTCAGAATCAAACCAATTTTAGACTAATAAGGCAAGTTTTGAGTCCATATAAGATGTATGAATGCAGCAAAATAAGCTCACAACACACATGACATTGCACCCACAATCAAGTATAGACTCACAGGTCATGCTTCAAGCCTCAACTTACCTTTACATTATCTGAACAAACATCACCAAATCATCAAAATCCATGAATGCATCAATAATCACAACCTCAAAAATTTTGAGGGTACCCGATTTTTCAAATCATTCAAAAAGTATTTAAAGGCTATGTATATGCCAACAAATAACAGTGCAATGAATTTACACATCATCTACACTACCTAAACATGTCAGCTCAACAGAAAAGTAAGCATCCACAAGGAAAAAGAATCACGGCAAGAAAACTTTGGGATCAAAATAAGGGAAGTTATGGCCTCAAGGTTACTCAGACTTTACCTTAATCCATAACTTCCCACACTCCACTAAAATAGGATACTTTGTCGTCAAAGAAAAGAATGAAAACTAAACACTATAACATAGAAATATATATATATATACACACACACACACACACTTACATTAAAAACCAAGAACTAACACCCAGAATATAAGTAAAAATAACATCCAACATAAAAATACTTAAACAACTCAAAAAACCAACAGAATAAAGAAATTGTCCAATAATAGAACAAAGTATCCATAATGATAAAATAAGAACTGGGGTCAAAAGAAGCCAAACATCATGGTGCATCAAGCACCGGTCTCTGGCTGGTCAGCAGAGTCCTGGGCCACTGTCTCCTTCTCAGAAATCTGGGTTGCAGTTGTACGTGAACTACCCTCTACATGTGAGTATTGTTGCTCCCTATCTCTCTGTATGGCCGTGAACAGGATCTACTCCTGCACCACCTCCTCTGATATTGGCTCCTTCATGGGGGTTGCTGGTTCATTAGGTCGAGGCCTCTTCTGGCTCATCTCTGGTTCATCTATCTCGAGGGGCCTCTTCCTATAATCATGCGGCTGCTCAACTATCCATTCAAACACCTCGTCACCCGCTGGTGCTACTTCTGGGACTGGAACAGGGGTTGCTAAAATCTGTAATGGGTCATCCTTTAACTTGGCCAACTCCTCGGTCACCGTGCTCGTGTCAGCAGGCCTAGCGCCCTCAAGTCTTTGCTAGACTCTCGCCTAAAATGCATCGACTCGGGCACCCATCACTCTAACTCTCTCATCTACCAACGCACGGGTGAATGCCTTCATCCTCTCCTCTGAGTCCCTCACAGTCCTGGCTGACCCAACGTCTAACCTGTGCTGCTAAAGCTTGTAGCCTGGACTCCGCTGTAGCCACCCTGCGTAATAATGCCTGAAAAAAATAGCAGACATAAGAGAATCAACTTGTAAACTGGACGATGCTGCTGCTGGAGTGTTGGAGGATGGCTTAGACGCAATCACAGTAGCCAACGAAGCCCCTGTAGCAGCTGGAGTAGTTCGGTAATGGAAGGTGCCGAACCCTGAGTCTGAGGCTCTACAGGGAATGACTCTAGCATATAGGACTGACTAGCGCATGAGTCCCATGATGTTTTTGTTCCACAAAAGACTAACACATAAAATAATCAAACAATAAAACACGAAAGTGAAAAACAACTGAACTAGGTGAAGGGTTACACATACGAGTTGAAGGTACGACTTGTAGGTTGAACTACGAGTCGTATTATAGACTCGTAGTACCAAATTCTTCAGAGAAAAATGTATTTCGGAATCACCTATGAGATATAGGTATGACTCATAGGGTAACCTACGAGTCGTAGTCTGGGTTCATACCTCATTCTAGAAACATTTTGAAAATTCAGATCTGGGCCATAAGATCACCACTACGCATCGTAACAAGTGCTACAAATAGTAGGTGAGCCACGTATAGAAAATATTAAGGCACTATCAATAACTATTGCCTTCTACGAAGGGCCACTACGACTCGTTGGATGAATTACGAGTCATAGTGGGTCGTCGTAGTAGAAGACAAACAGCACCCTGGGTGCCTCTATCCTCTCCACAATGACCAAGAATTAACTAGGAAGCATCAGAAATCAAAAACACATGAATCAGTAATAAGCCTAATCACTACACTTGACCAATCATCCCAAAATGAAACACAAATTCTCCATATCGTTTAAAATATTTCCAGTATGAACTAATCTTAGACATCACCCAATTTCAACAATAGTGTAGTACAATTGGGGAAATGCAGAATTTTACTCAAGTTCATATAATAGTCATTCCTAACAACAGAATGATACCACCCCAACATTTGCGATTTTCAAATCCAACATGGTTTCACCAGATAATTACCTATAAAATACATAATACACACCTATGACCATAACATCGAACATCAAAGTCACCCAGCAAGGATAGAATTAAAGAATCAACTCATTACAAGGACATAGACTGGTACAAATCACATTCTTCCTACTATAATAATTATTTTCACATAGTTTTGCTAATAATGATCATAAAGCATTCATTCAAACACCCATTAAACAAGAATGTTAGAGGTATACCAAACTTAACCACGAAAACTTACCAAATGAATGGATGAATGTGAGATGAGAAGAATGAAATGAATTTGAATTCTTGGTAAAAATTGCACTTGCTAGAGGATGTTAGCAGAGGATTGATTTGGGGAATGAATGAAATAGTTAAAAGTGATGTTAGGGGGGTTATAAAGTGAGAAGAACCGTTTCATGAAGGGACTTAATGAGCCAAAAGACGTTAGTCTTTTAATATTCCAAACCAGGTCATAGTTTAAAATTCTGCAGATCGGACCTACGAGACCTCGACTAACAGTCATAGGACATTATACAACTTGTAGATCCCGGGTCTCATAGCGGACCTAACACTTGTGAAAACTTAAAATACATACCTGGGAACTGTGAACCTCACTATACGACTTGTAGGAGACCCTAAAAATCGTAAGGTTGGCTCGTAGTGTGTGTGCCAACTTCTGACACTCACTGTTTCCCTCTGGAGGCATGACTATGAGTCGTAGTGGTGACTACGACTCGTATGCCTGCTCATGGAAGTTGTTCCAAGCATAAATCTCTATACTACTCATTTTTCTGGTTTGTTCTTACAACCAATTACTCCAGATACACTTAAATGCAAGACAATACAACTGATTAAAAGTCTTAACACTCACAATAAAACATTGAACTACCACCCAACAAAACGTTAAACTACAACCCAACATTAGACTAATAAGAATGTCTAAATATAATTCGAAACATAAAAGAAGCTTAGGTTGCCTCCCAGAAGTGCCTTGTTTAACGTCTTGGCTCGACCATGCCATCATGGATAATCAGACTTCTCCATTAGTTCCATCATTGCTCCTTCTATTCTTTCTTTACTCATCTTGCACCACTTGTAGTTTCTTAGCAAGCTACTCCATCCTATCTCCGAGCCTTTGCATTGACATGGTTTGTTGTTCCACTTTGTAGTTACTTTTGATAACATCAAACTTTATCTCCTGAACAATATTATCTTTTTCATTGACCTTGATAAGGACTTGTTCAAGCATATGCTCAATCCCTGTAAGCTTATCAGTGATGCAATGCTGGTGTGGCAATCTCGACCAATTTGGCACATTGTCACTCTTAGGTTTACTTGGGGCTTCATTCAATACACTAGTGGATGGTCCGACCGGTCCTTGATAGGGTTGGTAAACTTGGGCAACTGCATATAACTTGTCTATATGCTCGGTGATCTCATTAAATGGTCCTCTTTGGAACTCCCAATAGTCCCCTCCAAATAATGAATATCAGCATGCTCTTGTTGCTCAGAGGTTAGTGCTTAGTAAAAGCTAGCCGCCAATTTATCATCAGTTAGACAATGGTCTTGATTTGTTGCCAAGCACTGCTTATACTTTTGCCAAGATACTACCAAAGGTTCTCCTAGCACTCTTTTAAAATTGCAGATTTTATTCTATAGCTTTTGCTTGTTGGGCTCCTTATAGAAGTTCATGAGGAAGACTCTCTGGACCTCCCCCCAGTTAGAAAAAACAACGGGTGGGAGAATTGACCACCATTCCACAGCCTCTCTCCAGAGAGCCATGGGGAAATCTTGAAGATCCATGGCCTCCTAAGTAGGATGTCTTGTCCCATGAACCCCCCTCAATGTTTGAGTAAAATTCTATAGGTGAGTTTGGGGTTTTTCGGACTCTTGTCCATAAAAGAAGACTCGCCTCTGCAATGTCTCCAATAAGTTAGTTGCGATATAGAACTTTTGTTCGGTCATGGTGATGATGGTCACACTCCAATAAGAAAGCGATCACTATCCCTAATTAACCTAACCGAGGTTAGGGTTGAATCCATAGGGAGTACAGGGCTTGACTATAACTACAATCTCTAGATAGGGGGATTTATTATGATTCAAAGACAACATAAAATAAACACTAATTAAAATCTGGAAAAATACTCAATTTTGGGGACAACTTGGGAATTGTGTTCCCCATGGCTCGTTGACTCAATTACCCTAGGTAACATAACTTTGATCAGTGAATTGCATGTAGGACAATAATTTAGGTTCTTCCAGTCCTCTTGTGAAGATGAAGGGGGAATGGCGCTTGGTTGGCCACCACAGTGTGCCAACTAACCGTTACCTATTGTCCCATTCAACCTCTCCTTGGTCAGGTTTGGTCGATTAGACGAGAAAACATCAATCAAATCCTGTAATCTACTTCCCTTTTCCTATTCCTCACTACCTTTGTCGAGATCGTGATAGTAGGTAGGCTTTTGTGTTGGCTTCCACCAAACAACATTAATCATGAAGAGAAACAAACAACACATGCAAAACCCCAATCATAGACAAGCTCAAAACCTAGGTCATCTCAAGTCAACTACCCATGGTTCCCACAACCCCAAGTTGTGGGTGTTTAGCTATTTATGGCTAAGATAAAACACACAAAAATGCACATAATAGACATAGTTGAGAGTTTCATGAATAACAATGGAGGAGATAAGCTCCACAAGTCGCAAACCCACAAGCTTGATTGATCAACAATGAGTACCATAGCAAGATTTACAATCCACAATATGGGTTTCGAAAGAGAACATAATCTACTCTAAAAAACCAAAAAAACCTTCAAAATGTAATGGAGAAATGTCTACTGTTCAAATTCCCTTAAAAATCCTAACTTAAATTATTTATAATAACTACAAAACAACCTTAGTTATTATGTAGAAAAAACAATTGGCATCTGATAAATTCCACAGTTACGACTCATAGGTTGGACTACGAGTAGTAGTCGGGGTCTCGTGTTAGATTCTTGGCATCTTGGACTGAACTGGTACGACCCATAGGTACGAGTCGTTACTCGAGCTACGACTTGTGTGTTGTTCTCGTAGTCTTGGTCTTTAGTTTTGTTGGTCTAACATTTTGGCTCTCTGATTCTTGCCACGAGTCCACTTATACGAGTCGTAGTATGTCTTACGACTCGTAGGTTGGGCTCGTTGGGGTGACCTTCACTCGGAAAATTTCTAATTTTTGGTCTCTAATTCCTACAACGACACAACCTATGACTCGTAGCATGAACTACAACTCGTAGGAGGGCTCGTATGGCCTATGCTTCAGCAAAATCTGCAACTTTTCTTCAAAATCATGTCAACCTAACTTTTATGTAAGATTAACATAAAAACACATCAAAACACTGAAATATCGCTGTAAGAACTCACAAAATCCCTTGTTTTAGGCCCCAAGTGTGCTGTAATTTGACAGCACATCAACACCCTCAACTTAGAATTGTTGCTTGTCCTCAAGTGACGACTCAATCTATGCAGACAAAGAGAAATACATAGCAGCTATATCAATGGCATATACAACAGCTCATTTGGTTCAGGTACCCAGCTACAACTTTCAAAACGGGTTGCTAAGTTATTGAGCAAACCAAAACATCATGAAAGACCTGACAATCCAACTTTGATAAGCTAAGGAGCATAAACCGTCCATAATCACTGGTATAGTCATACGCTACTCAAGTAATGCAAATGCTCTCACTAGAAAGAAGTCCCTTATATTCACTCAAGAACATTAAGAAATCAGGGACTGAGGAAACATTATCACTCATACAATTGAAATTCATTCACAATGACTTACACCATAAGCTTACCCTTATACTCATTTTTCTGGCTTGGTGATAAAGTGGAGGTGGATCACATTAGGACTTATAGGCTTGTAATATCAGTTCAGGGTGCTTTGGCGAAGTATTTTGGGCAAATAGTGACTAAAGCTACCTTTGAACCATGTTTACCAACATTTTTTTCTTTCATAACCCACCACTTTTTAAACCAATCCACCCTTATTCTCCTATTTTGAACTTTTATCGAGTGCTTTCTTTCTCTTTTTCAGCTGAACCTTGATTTCAACTCAAGGCACTTTTCTTTTCTTTTTCTTCACTCGATTCATGCTTTTTCATTTCTTTCTTTATTTCCCAACTAACCACCTTATTATTATTATTTTGTCACAATAAGGGCCACCCTCTACTTAGGCTTTTAGACTCCCGTGAGGTACGCAATTTCTATGCCTAAAACCAGGGCCACTAACTACAGCCACCCTTAACTTAGGCCTTTCGCCTCAATCAAGGTTCTCATGTTCAAGGATAGACCAGGGCTAATATCAAGGCATTTCATCAAAAAAGGTTAAGCTAGAAAGGTATCAGGAAAGAATGAGTATATGACAAGCTCAAAAGTTTGGAACAAGGGATTCACTTGCTCATTTCATGGGTCAGTTAGGATAAAAGTGGTTTCACTCAAGGAAAAAAGGCCTAAGATCCCTTCCATATCCACCACATCACCGACCCAACTTTAGAGTAACAAGGCAAGTTCAGAGTCTATATAAGATGAATGAATGCTACAATATAAGCTCGCAACGCACATGGCAATTGCGTCCACAATCAAGTATAAACTCACAGGTCATCCTTTCAGTCCCAACTTGCCTTCACAATATCAGAACAAACATTGCCAGATACTTACAAATGTATGAATGCATCAATACTCACAACCTCAAAAATTTTGAGCATATCCAATTTTTGCATCAAAAGTTTAAAGAAAATCTAAGAACTATATATATATATATATATATATGCCAAAAGATAACATTACTTTACCCATTATCTATACTACCTAAACATGCCCGTTCAACAGGAAAACAAGCATCCATAAGTAAAGTAAAGCATGACAAAAAAACCTTGGGATCAAAAATAGGGGAAGTTATGGACTTGAGGCTACTCAGACTTCACCTTAATCCATAACTTCCACC
>JAPFFP010039812.1:0-15040 GCA_026153255.1 Solanum medicagineum | reverse complement strand
CGAACAGCCAATGGAATTCAAAAATTAACGAAAATTATGTTTCATTATGGGTCCTTTTAAACCAGTTTATACCTATTTCCCACTCAATTTCGCCCTCTATAGAGAATATGAAGTCGAACTTTCGAAATCACACACAAATTTTGAGATATATGGAAATTACAATTATGGGGCATTCCAAAGCTCATGTGGGGCATTTCACTATCTCCCCCTTGGGAACATTATCACCGAATGTCAAAGAAACATGTGTAAGAGAAGGAATCATGAAGATTTAAGCCCGAAATGAATGCAACAAATGCATTTAAACATAATTTTCAAAAATCTCAACATGAATTAAAAAATCACCAAAAACTTATTACCATGAACATAAATGCATGCAAAATGACATGCAGGTTGAAACTCAGGACTTGAAATCATGGGTGAGACTGAATTTATTATCTTATGGTTGAATAATGTGAAAGAGGTACGAATATTGCTTCTTCATGTTCACCTTGGCTTCCCAAGTGACACTTCCAACTTGTTGATTCCTCTAAAGAACTTTGATGGAAGCTATATATTTGTTTCTCGATCTCTTCATGTGTTTGTCCAAAATTGACACCTGGACGTCCTCATAAGTCAAATTATCCTCCACAACACCTACAACCCCTAAGGGCACTATAGCACTGGGTCACCCACACACTTCCTCAACATGGACACATGAAAGACTGGATAAACCATATTCATCTCCATAGGTAACTCCAACTCATATGCAACCTTACCAACTCTCCTAAAAACTCTATAAGGACGCAAAAACCTTGGGCTCAATTTCCCTATCTTTCCAAACCGGACTACACCATACATGGGTGATACCTTGAAGTAAACCCAATCACTAACCTTAAAATAAAGATCTCTTCTTCTCACATCGGAGTAGGACTTTTGTCTACTTTGGGTTGTTTTCAATCTTTTTCTCCTATCAAACTCACCTTCTCCAAGGCTTCCATAACCAAATTCGGACATAGCAATGTCATTTCCCCCATATCAAACCACCCAACTGGGTATCTATAACACCTACCTATAAAGCTTCAAAGGGAGCCATGCTAATGTTTGAGTGGTAGATATTGTTGTAAGATAACTCAATAAATGGAATATATTCATCCTAACTACCGTTAAACGGCAAAACAAAAAGCTCTAAGCATATGCTCAAGAGTTTGGATAAACCTTTCGGCCTTGCCATCTGTTTGAGGGAGAAAAGTCGTGCTAAGCTTGACCTTGGAACCAAGACCTCTTTGGAAGGACCTCCAAAAGTGAGTAGTGAATTGAGTACCACGATCTAAAATGATAGACACGGGCACCCCGTGAAATCTAACCGACTCACGTATATACAACTTGGCATAATATTCGGCACATAAGTGGTTTTGACAGGTAGAAAGTGAGCTAATTTTGTCATTCTATCCATAACAACCCAAATAGATTCAAAGTGTTTCTAGTCTTAGATAACCCAACCAGAAAATCCATGTTGATCTCTTCCCACTTCCAAGCAGGAATTTATGTGTCTTGGGCTAGGCCAATCGACCTTTGATGTTCGGCTTTCACTTGTTGGCAATTATGACATCGGGATACGAATTTGGCAATATCTCTCTTCATACCCCCCACCAATACACCTCCCTCAAGTCTCTATACATTTTTGTAGAACCGGGGTGAATGGAATAGGATGAATTATGAGTTTTCTTCAAGATCAACTCCCTTAAGTCATCAACGTTAGGCACACATAACCTACCTTGGTACCTAAGGGCACCATCTCCCCCTTAGGAGAAAACTTCCATTTTACCATCCCTCACCTAGTTCTTCAACTCTAGCAAGGCGGAGTCAAGATCTTGTTTTGACTTTACTTCCTCAATCAAAGAAGATTTGGAACAATCAACAACCACCACATCACCATTTTCAACTTCCAACCTAACCCCAACCTAGCCAACCGGGGATTTCACTGGCCACCTCTTTGCCACCATCATGAATATGAGCTAGAAATCCCATGGACACTTTACATAGAGCATCTACCACAATATTACCTTTATCGAGATGATAATGTACACTCATGTCATAATCTTTAAGGAACTCTAACCACCTTATTTGCCTCAAGTTAAGATCTTTTTGGGTAAACACATATTGGAGGCTCTTGTTGTCGGTAAACACATCAACATGAACCCCATACAAGTAGTGACGCCAAATTTTCAAAGCAAACACCATGACCGCCAATTCAAGATCATAGGTGGGATAATTTCGCTCATGTACCTTAAGTTGTCTAGAGGCGTATGC
The DNA here is from genome assembly GCA_026153255.1 of Solanum medicagineum. Classification (NCBI taxonomy): domain Eukaryota; kingdom Viridiplantae; phylum Streptophyta; class Magnoliopsida; order Solanales; family Solanaceae; genus Solanum; species Solanum medicagineum. Next base: position 12,751 of record JAPFFP010039812.1, on the reverse strand, counting down.
TATCACCTTACTATTTTTCATCAAAACACACCCCAAGCCAATTTTGGAGGCATCACAATATACCACAAACTCTTTCAACCCTTTCGGTAGAGCCAAGATAGGAGTAAAGATATGCTTATCTTTCAAAATTAGTTAACTCTTTTCACATTGATCAATCCAAACAAATTTTGCCTTCTTTTGGGTCAACTTAGTCATTAGGGAAGCAATAGAAGAAAATCCATTCACAAACCTCTGATAGTAGCCCACTAAACCAAAGAAACTCCTAATATCCGATGGAGTCAAGGGTATAGGCCAATTTATTATCACCTCCGTCTTCTTAGGATCCACCTTAATGCCATCACCCGACACCGCATTCCCTAGAAAAGCAACCTCTTTCAACCAAATTCACATTTTTCATATTTAGCAAACAACCTTTCCTCCCTCAAGATTTGCAACATCACCCCCAAGTGATTCATATGCTCTTCCTCACTCCGGGAATAAATCAATATATCATCAATAAAGACCATCACCAACATGTCAAGGTAGGGTTTAAACACCCTATTCATGAGATCCTTGAACATTATCGGTGCATTAATCGACCTAAAAGACATAACCACAAATTCAAAGTGCCCAAAACTAGTCCAAAAAAATCGTCTTGGGAATATCACCCTCCCTCACCTTTACTTGGTGGTATCCGGACAGAAGATCAATCTTAGAAAAGTGAGTACCCCTTGTAGTTGATCAATAAGGTCATCAATTCTAGGTAGAGGGTACTTGTTGTTTATGGTAACCTTATTAAGTTGCTAGTAATCAATATACATTCTAAGAGAACCATCCTTTTTATTCACAAATAGCACTGGTGCACCACAAGGTGACTTACTAGGCCTTATGAAATCCTTCTACAACAAATCCCTCAATTGATCCTTTAACTCCTTCAATTCAACCGGGGCCATAAAGTGACTCTATGTGTTTCCATAATATGATAGGGTGGCATGTTATATAAGACATATATGATTTTGTATAGGAACTAATGATAATAAGGCTTCCAATAGGTGGTAATATCAAGGACTTAAGTTTTAAGACAAAATAATTCCATAAATACATATTTGAGATTAAAGAAATGGCTCGAGTGGCACCTTAGCCTTTTTGGAAGTTTTAAATTATATTTCACTTTTTGGATGGGAGTAAGAGTGTATAATTTGCTAATAATGGATTTGTGAAAGTTATTTTAATAGAACAAAGGTCATATATTAAGTTTTGGAATCAAGAAAGTTGCAAGATAAAGGTTGGCCAAAGTTGCTGTAAGTTTCGTTAAGAAATCCTTCTTAAATTTGGGTAAAATGTATCAGGTCATATATCCCAAAATCTAAGGATCTAGAAGGCCCATGACCTATCAAATTGAAGTTCCGTGAGTCTTGTTTTCAACGCACAAATCCGCGCATCAAACTAACCACAAAATAAAAAGCTATGAAAGTTTTACTGGGACTGGCCGAGCAGGAAACCGGGTCATAGATAGGCTCAGGTCAACCCACCTAGATGTAGGCTAATTTGAGCTTTTTAAAGCTCAAATCAGTCCCATTTCGTACCACAATAGAACATAACTAAAGATAAAGTTCTCTCAAGGTCTATAAGTGATTTAGGTGAGTTCTTCGCATTTTTACAGTTCTTAATTACCACAACTCCCCTGTTCGACAAAAATTGCATTTGTATACAATAATCAGATTGTAGCTGGTATAGTTTAGTGGTAAAAGTGTGATTCGTTTGCAATTGTTTTCCCCTCCTATTAGCTATGTTTGGGGCTATTTTTGGGCAGTAAAAAATATTGTTCTTGCTGGTTTGCAACTGGTCTGTTTATATAATAATTTTGGGGGCTCCTTTATGGTCATTTTGCAAAGTTTTATAGACTTTTCCTCGCGTATATACTGTATGGCGAGTCTGGTCATTAGTGCTTAATTTTGGACTATTTATAGGTGTGTTTAAGCTGCATATATATAGTGGTTGCGAAGCTTAGGATTTAAGGAACAACTCTCATGAAGAGACGTTGGGTCATTGGACGTCCGTTAGAAAGGTTTGTTAAGGCTAAGCTCTATCCCTCCTTTTAGCACGTAATCTGTGACATTTCCCAAAACGTCAAATGTGATATCTTGATATTCTGTTGCTTAAGAAGACCTTCTGTATAAGGTATTGGGATCGCAACTGAGTTATTTTCATGATGGTATTAGGTTAACATTCAATTTGTTTGTTTAAACTGGACATTCAATATCTATATATCATTTTGTCGTGTTTCCTAGCTACCTATCCATTTGTTCGAGGCTTTTCTCTTCATGATGTAGTGTCATCAAAATAAATACATATTACAATGGGGATACAGTATTCCTAATCAGTCCTCCTTCCATGCAAAAATATAATTGAAGAACTTAACAAGTGATGCGTTGATTTCCGGTAATCTCTAGCGTAATGGTCCTATTAAAATTACTAATGCACTTGATTCTGTTTAAATACGTTCTTTTACTAATTGATATGGGACCATGTATAAGCATTATGTAAAGCACCTTGATGAACATTTGCAGAGTTAAGGCCTCATTCTAAATGTTAAGTTAAGCAGTCAAACTTATTCAAAAGACATGTAAGATCCCACGAGTCATGTGTACATACTACGACAATGATTATGTTGTTATGAGGATAAGTATACCAATAAGCCAAGATTGGCTAAATTTATGCTATGTTCCACAATGTGCATTCAATATTCTTATCATACATGGCACGTTATGCATGTACTCCAAGCTTTAATCGGAGGTATGGGGCCTATTTTCCCAAATGATTATGTATATATGTATATGATACAGATGGCCACTGGTTGGAAAATAAGATGTTGGTTCGCTACCGGAAAGGACCACCATTGCTAGCATTTGGTTAGGCATGTCATGAATTTGAATCTATATATATGTATTCATGACATGCGATATTCGAGCATACCATGCATATTTGATCACTAGGAGGTTGATTGTTGGCCACTAAGGTTACTTGAGTTTTTGGTTACAGGTAGTATTTCTATTACCCGTTTTTGCTGCTATTATCCATGGTTTTACTATTTGCCTTACATAATAGTACATGTTTTTTCATACTGACATCCCATTGCTTGGGGACGCTACATTTTACTTCGTGTATGCAGGTTCAGATAGGGACTCTAATCGACCACTCCACTAGGAGCCCAGTTCAGCTGTGAGTTGTTAAGCTCTACCTCTTCTTGGAGCTTTCATAGGATGCTTACTTTTTGTTGTATAGTTGGGTATAGTGGGGGCCCTGTCCCGGCAGTATTAGGGTTCACTTAGAGGCTATTGTGGACATGTTATTTTGGGTTGGTTCTCTTATACCTTTCAGTTTCCAATATAGAATTGGCATGTATATATAGTGTGTGCCTGTACCTCTATTGTTGTAGCCTTTTCGGCTAGCTAGTACTTTATCATTTTGGTTTACCTATCTTGATGTACTTGATTTGTTGCTAACAAGGTCATGACCCAAACGGTACATGCTTAGTTTTTTCAGACGTTATGCTGCCCGATTTTCTTTTGGCCTTTAGTTTGGTTGACTAGCATGTTTAGTGGCTTACTCGGCCAATAATGGTATCGAGTTCTAGCCGCGCCTCCCCCCTTTTTGGGGTGTGACATATACAGTAAGGGGGAATGGAAATGGGTTGTGTATCGGGAAGGAGGTCTACACCATTTTCCCTTTCGGGAGGAACATTAGGAAGCTCATCGAGAAGGACATCAAGAATCTCATTGACCACCGGAACCGACTAAATAGGAAGGACTTTGAACTCAACATCCCTAACCCTCATAAGATGATAAACACAAGAACTCTACTTTTGGGCTTTAAGACAAGAAATGAATCTACCCTTGAATACTATATCATGACTTTCCCACTTAAGAACGGGTTCATTAGGGAATTGGAATTTAACTTTACGGGTTCTACAATCAATGGAGGCATAATATGCATGTAGCTAATCCATCCTAAGAATGATATCAAAATCCACCATATCTAATTCAACAAAATCACAAGGCAAGACTTTATGATATATGAACACTAAGAATTCCTATAGACTCTTTTAGCAACAATGGACTCACCAATGGGGGTAAACACTTCATAAGGTTAACACACAACAATTCATGACACACATCAAGCTTTTTGATAATAAAAGGAGTAATGAAAGACAGAGTTGCTGAAATAACCCCAAAAAGTGCTCGAAAATGTGCCTCGAAATGCTTGGAATTTTAAATTAAATATATCTCAAAATTCACGTGCAATATCAAAAATCCAACTTCATATTCTTGTTCAGGGGATCAAAATTAGGGGGGGAAGGGTCTAACCTAGATTGAAGAGCAAACGATTAGCAATTTCATTTTTCATAAATTTTCTTATCCATAATCGATCTTTGACGGTGCCATGAAGTGCAACTGTCACAGACATGTGTTAATTTGGCCTCGGCTAAAGGTCCGCATCACAGACCAGACGTGGATCTATGTATTTTGTTGCTAGTGATTTCTATCTCGGTTTTTGGGTCTTCGTCCTAAGTGTTCCCAAACGTGTTTTTACCTATACTTAGCCTTATTTCACCCTCATATCATCCTAAACATTATCCAATACTCACCAAAACACTTAGCCCAATATTTACTCCCAAATGCAAGTCCCAAAACCCTCATCTGGATCTAAGGATTTCCACTAAAGCTTCAAATCTCCATCTCCAATCTTCATCAAGTTCATCTCCAAAGTTAAGGTATGTGGGTTTCTTTCATGGGTTCCTTTCACCCATGATACCCAAGACTTATTTTACTCAAATTGCATGATTTAAAGTTTATTTACAAATTGTTCTTCCATACTATGAAATTCATTGCACACTATCTTAAAGCTATATAAAGTTGTGACTGTTTTGCTATGTTTTGAGCTATAAATCATGGATCTATTGTAAGATTGATGATGGGTTTTGCTGAATATTGCTTGAGGGTATTGCAAGGTGTTGAGTGATGGTTTTACAATGAATTTTCTTGCATGATTTCATCTCTATGTTACATAGTTTTATACTAGCATTACACACCCTATAAGTGTTTGATAAAATGTCCGAATGTGGTTTCTTGAGGAATTGAAGGTCTGAAGCATGTCTTATGAGTTGAATGACTTTATAATAATAAAATAAATGTTTATGTTTTTGAGAAGCATCTATGTTATTCTAAGATGACTGCCTTGGTGGAGGGTTTAATGTCTATTAACCATTGTTGAGGAGTTAATACCCTGACCACCAAATTGGAGGGTATGAAGTCCATTAATCAGCAAGAGGTTAATACCTTAGCCACCTAAATGGAGGGTGGGATGTCCATTAACTAGCAAGGAGTTGATACCTTGGCTACCTAAATGGAGGGTGGGATGTCCATTAACCATTGTTAAGGGGTTGATACCTTGGCTACCACGATGAAAACTGTGATGTTCATCTACCGATTAAGGGGTATATACCTTGATCACCCACTGATGGGATGCCAAACCTTGGATTCTAAGCACTGGTTGCTTGGTCTATGATGATGGTCCCTTCTACTTTGTATTATGATTTATATAAGTATGATTTTACTTCAATAATCATTCATACATGTCATATCGTTACTATGCTATCCATTGTTTATGTTTATGCATTTTTATTATGTTGTCTATCTCTTGTTTCATTGCATCTTACAAACTTAGTGCATTCAAACATACTAATGCATACTCTATGCCTACATGATATTACCATGTAGGAACCGAAGCTCCATTTGGTCATCATCCTCCTCCACGTGGCTAGTGGCTTCTATTATTGCTAGTTGGTGAGTCCTCATATCCGAGGGAAATATCTATGTTCTTAAGCTATGTATTGAAGACTATCTTTCCTTTTTGGTATACTTTGACTATGACGATGAGCCGGTTGCTTGTCTTGGCCCCGCTAAGTTCTATGTTAGAGGTGTTATTGGACAAATATCTATTATGCTTGAGATTTAACTCACTTATGTTATTCAAGCTACTTACATATGAGTCTCTCCCCCGTAGCCCCAATTTCCCCTTGTTTATTTTTCTTATGATGAACTATCTTACTTCCGCGACCATGGATGTGTGATGATATGCTATGAGGCTTGTTTGGGGTTCCTTATTCACCGGTCACATCTAGGCCCTAGGTTTGGGTGGTGACAAAGATGGTATCAGAGCTCCAGGTTGATAAATCCTCGGAGTCCAACACAACTCGTCGATTAGAGTCTTATTCATGGTTGTGTTGTACACCACAACTATTATTAGGAGGCTATGAGACATTTTAGGAAAAGTTTCCCTTCTTTATGTTCTAATTCGTGCTATAGAGTTGGAGTAATTTTCCCCCCTAATGATTGTTCTTTGCTATGCTAAATCATGTCTAACACTCGAGGAAGAAGGGCCCAAACTCTCGAGACGCAACCTATCAATGGTGAGTTCCGGGATACCCTCACTATGCTTCCCCAAGTTGTGTCCAACCAAGTCAACCAAGGGGCCCAAGCCCCTCATCCTACTACCCCAGGAGCTAGGGTAAGGGACTTCATGAGGATGAATCCTCCGGTGTTTTATGGGTTAAAGGTAGATGAAGATCCATAAGTATTCATTGATGAGGTCTACAAGCTTTTTACTATCATGGGTGTTGGGCTGAATGAAAAGGAGGAGTTGGTGGCGTACCAACACAAAGGGGTAGCCAAAATATGGTATGATCAACAGAAGGGGGAGAAGGGAAATGGTAATGTGGTTCTATGTGAGGAGTTCAAAGTGTCCTTTCTTAATCGATTCTTCCCACTTAAGCTTAGGGAGCTAAATTGATAGAGTTCATGAACTTGAAACAAGGTGCTATGAGTGTGAGGGAGTATGCCCTCAAATTCATGAACTTTGAAAATATGCTCCTCAATAGGTGTCGAATGCAAGGGCTAGGACGAATAAATTTATGATGGGTGTCTCCGACTTGGTAAGTGAGGAATGTCGGTCCGTTATGTTGATTGGTGACATGGATTTGTCCTTGTTGATGACGTATGCTGAACAATTGGAGGAAGAAAAGATGAGGAAGAAGAGGGGTAATGCCATCACCCAAGCCTGGGGCCTAGATGTGAGACGGCGGAGGGGGAACCCAAAGGGACCCCAATAAAACCTCTTAGAATAACATTGCACATCCTTGGTCGGGGATGCAATAGAAACAACATAAAAGAGTAAGAATAGGGGCAACAGGACTAAGGGAAAAGCTTGCACAACATCATAATCAAGAGACAAGAGACAAGAGTCAAGCTTATATCATAGACATCCTGAACAATAGAGTCAAGGCTCTTAACACAGATACAGAACAGATCGAACAAACACCTCTAATACTTAGATAAGGGCGGGACCAAGACAAAATAATCGGGCTCACCGTCATAGTCAAAATAGAAAGTAAGGAAGAGTGTCTCACTACATAATAAGGGCAACATAGACTAAGGTCCCCGAAGTGGAGGACTCACCACAAGCTTAAGTAGTATCTATCTAGCCACGTGGAGGAGTAGGATGATCAACTTGAGCACGAGTTCCTGCATGCTGATATCATGTTGGCAAGAGCATGTGTTAGAACGTTTGAATGTACTAAGTATGTAGGGTTCAATGCAACAAGAATTAGGCATCATATTCAAAATGCATAACAATAAGCAATAGGCATAATATAATAATATGGCATGTATGATCAATGGATAAGTAAAACATGCTTAAGTAGCTCATACTCATATAGGATATCATATGTGTAGAAGATACCAACTAAATTTCCAAAGTACAAACCCCTTGGTAGGTAAGTGATGATGCCACCCCATCACTTAAGTGGTAAAGTACTAACCCTTCACTAGGTTAGAAGTACAAACCCCTCTCTAGGTTTATGAGTACAAACCCCCATCTAGGTTAGTGATGATGCCGCCCCATCACTAGGTGATAAAGTACAAAACCTTCCCTAGGTTGACGAGTACAAACCCCCATCTAGGTTATCTGGGTTCTTAGTCCCCCCGGATTGGGCATGGTCTAATGCAACACTTTATATAGAATTTATCATATACATAAGCTCATTTCATCATCATATAGGCAATAGTATCATATCTCATTCTTTGGACCTTCAATTACTCAAGAAACCATAACCAGACATTTTATCAAACACTTAAAGGGTGTGTAATGCTAGTATAAAATCATGAAATATAGAGATGAAATTATGCAAGAAATTCCTTCTTAAAACCATCAATCAACACTTTGGAACACCCTCAAACAATATAAATCAAAACCCCTCATCAAATATTACAATAGACCCAAGATTTATAGCTCAAAACATAGCAAAACAGTCATAACTTTACATAGCTTTAGCATAGTGTGCAGTGTATTTCATAATATTCAAAAGACCCATTTGTAAATCAACTTTAAATCATGCAATTTAAGTAGAAAAGAGGATTGGGCACCATGGGTGAAAGGACCCAATGGTTGAAACCCACATACCTTAGCTTGGAGAGGAACTTGGTGAAGATTGGAGATGGAGACTTGGAGCTTAAAGAAGAACCTTGATGGAAAACCTTAGTTCTAGATGAGGGTTTGACACTTGAATTTGGGGAGTGAAAATATGGCTAAGTGCTTGAGTGAGTAATGGGAAATGTTTAGGATGATATGTGGGTGAAATAAGGCGAAGTATAGGAAAAACCACGTTTGGGAACTTTTAGGCCCAAGACTTAAAATCCTTGGATCGTACAGAAAATCACTGAATAGAAAAACACACCTCTCCGCATTACAGAGAGGACACAGAGAGAACTACTCCTCATCTACACCCCTTGGTGCGTTGCGCCAGGGGTACGGATATCTCATTAGAATTTGCCACTTGAAAAATCATAATTGCCATTCTTTTGCTCTTAAATCGGGGTTAGACCCTTTTCCCCCTAATTTTTACCCTCTAAACAAGAATATGAAGTCGTATTTTTGATATTGCGCACGGATCATCACCAACCTACCAAGGGGTTTGTACCTTGGAAAGCTAGTTTGGTCTCTTCTACACATATGATATACCATGTAAGCATGAGTCACGTGAACATGTTTTACTTATGCAGTGATGATACATACCATATTGTTATATTATGTTTATTGCCTATTTTTATGCATTTTGATTATGATGCCTATCTCTTGTTGTATTGCATCCTACATACTTAGTACATTCAAACGTACTAACGCATACTCTTCCCTACATTATATCACCATGTAGGAATCGGAGCCCAAGTTTATCATTCTCCTCCTCCACGTGGCTAGTTTGATACTACACAAACTTGTTTGGTGATTCCTAAACCTCAGGGACCTTACTATATGTTTCTCTTATTAAGTATTTGGGACAATCTTCTTTATTTCTATTTTGACCATGAGGATTAGCCGGGTTGCTTGTCTTGGCCCCCACTCTTATCTATTTATTAGAGGTGTTTGTCGGACATGTTATGTATCTATCATCTGAGCTTTGACTCTTTGTCTCTTGATCATGATGTTATGCATGCTTTCACTTAGCCCCTTTACCCCAATTCTTACTCTTTATGTCTTTTATATGCTTCCACGACCAATGATGTGTAATGATAAGTTAAGAGGCTTGTTGGGGTTCCTTCAGGTTCCCCATTCACCATGTCATGTCTAGGCCCTAGACTTGGGTTGTGACAGCATGAATGATAACCTTAGAATCCGAAAAGAGCTTTGGTAGTTAAATCTTGAGAGAAATATAAGACTAAGTGTTTTAGTGAGTATTGGGGAATGTCTTGGATGATAAAAAGGTGAAATAAGACTAAGTATAGGCATTTTTCACATAGGGGAACACTTAGGCCCACGACTTAACAATCTTACACCGAGAATAAAAAATAGCACATTTTAACAGTAGGGCACGTCAAGCCACAAACACCCAGGCCCACTATTTTTTGTGCTCACTTGAAAATTTGGATTTTGCTACGGTTGCTCTAAACTTCGGGTAAGACCCATTTCCTACTCAATTTTGCCACCTAAATAAGAATATGAAGTTGGATTTTCAAAATAACGCACGAATTTTGAGATATATGGAAATTACAATTTCTGGCACTTCCAAGGCACATTTTCGGGCACTTTTTGGGTCGTTTCAATATCTCCCCCTTGGGAACATTCATCCCCGAATGTCAAAGAAACGTACGTAAGAAGAGTAATTATGGAGAAATCAGGCCCCAACAAGAATGCAACAGTACATTTAAACACCATTTTCAAAATCTCGACAGAAGTATTAAAATCATCATGAACTTGTCAACATAATCATGAATCCATGCAATGACATAGGGGCTGAAACGCAAGACTTGGGATCATTAAAGGACTTGATGTGTTATCATAAGCTTGAATAGAATGAAAGATATAGCTCCTTTGCCAGTTCCGGCTCCTCGAAAGATACTTTCAACTTGACGAATCTTCCAAAGGGCTTTGACGAACATCACATCCCCATTAATCAACTTTTCCACCCTTCCATCTAATACCTCCATCGGGACCTTCTCCTAAGCCAACTTATCCTCCACATCACCTATAATCTCAAAGAGTTCTATACCACTAAAGTCACCAAAACATCCCATCAAATGAGAAACAGGAAGAACCGAACTAATCATATCCACATCTCTAAGTAATTCCAATCCTTATGCAACCTTACCAACCTCCCTCTACCCTCTAGAAGGACTCAAAATCCTCAACTCAATTGTCAGCCTTAAAACACCTAATCCACTTTGTACTATATACCACCATCTCTCTCCCCTTTGGGAGACAACCTCCACTCTATCATCTGTTCACCCAAAGCTTCCAACTCTAATAAGGCAGAATCAAGGCCTTGCTTAAACTAGACCTCTTCAACCAAAGAAGATTTGGAACCATCAAGAATACTACACCACCATGCTCTACTTCCTCCAACCTAACCCCGAATATAGCCAACCGATGGACCTCTCTAGTCATTTCCTTGTCACCATCATCCACATATGCTAGGCTACCCATAGGCACCCCACTTAGAGCATCAAGCACAACATTAGCCTAAACATGGAAATATAATGCACACTCATATCATAATCCTTGAAGAGTTTTTACCACCTTCTTGTTATCCGGAACTCACACCTATCATGTTAAGCAAACATCCTCTCATCCTCCAAGTCTTGCAACACTACCCCCAAATGATTCACAAGCTTTAAATAAATCAATACTTCATTACTAGAGACCGCCACAAACATGCCAAGATAGGGTTTTAAGACCCTATTCATGAAACCCATAAACATAGCTAGTGCATAAGTCAACTAAACAACTCCACCAATGCTAATAATGCTCACTCTAAATCCGTCCAAATCTGAAAAGACACTTAGAGGTATCAACTATCCTCATCCTCACTTGGGGACAACACCGAAACCAAAGAGCAATCTTAGAGAAGTAACTAACCCATTGTAGTTGACCAAATAGATCGACCATCCTCAACCATCATATTACAATCTTAGGGTCCTACACTCATTGGAAGCATGCTATACAAGTAGCCCAAACTACCCCAAGAGCTCCAACACATCAAGCTAAGTTTTATAAAAATCACAAGACAAGACTTCTATGCAACAAGAACATGGGGCAACCCTTAGAGGTCAATTGAACCTTAAGACAAGAATGGACCTACCACTTTTGCTACCACTTGGAAATGTCCCGCTCAAAGATGGGTTCATTAGGGAGTCGGATTCTAACTCTACGGATCCTACTATCCATGGAGATACAACATGCAGGCAACTATTCCATCCGAAGTACAATATCAAAATCCACCACATCAAATCCAACAAGCCACAAGACAAGACCTAATGCAATATGAACATGGAACAATACCTATGAAATTTTTAGCAACAGTATACCCAACCAAGAGGTAAACACCGAAGGTTCACATAACAACTCGGGGCACACAAGAAGCCCACTAGCAACCAAAAGTAATATTGAAAGGAATAGTGAAACTCGGATACATCAAAATGAAAACCATCAACTTACCTTCCTTCGCCTTCCTCTTTGAAGTGTCATGATCAACTGAAAGATAAAAGAACATTCGTTAGAGGGAAAAGCCCTATCTCACTTCTAAAGCACGAATAGACCATGAAAAAGGGAATCATTTCCTAAAACATCTCATAGCCTCCTACTCATAGTTGTGGTGCACAACAGAACCATGAATAAGACTCTAATCGATGCGATGTGTTGGACTCTAATGATATAACAACCTAGTGTTCTGATATCATTTTTTTCACGATCCAAGCCTAGGACCTAGTCATAACCGGTGAATGGGGAACCTTAAGGAACCCCAAACAAGCCTCATAGCATATCATTACACATCCTTGGTAGCAGAAGCAATTAAAAATTACAGTAAGTGATAAGCGTAACAAGGGGAATTGGGAATAAGGGAAAGAGTTAAACAATTGAATAATATATATGAGTCAAAGCTAAAGAACAATATATAATTTGTCAAACAACCCCTCTACACATTGAACTTAGCAGGGGCCAAGATAAGCAACTCGGGTCACCCTTATAGTCATAAGTGTTCAAAAATATACAAGATGAAGTCTAAGCATAAGCATGAAAGAAGATAGACTTTTTCACCAGACATGAGGACTAACCAAAAGCTAACTTGAACAATCCGTATAGCCACAAGATTAATCAATAGGAGCTCTTATTCCTACATTGTAACATCATGTAGGTATAATGTATGCATTAGTATGTCTGA
>JAPFFP010039801.1:0-15041 GCA_026153255.1 Solanum medicagineum | reverse complement strand
TTTTGCTTTATTCCATCATACTCCAAGGCCGAAAAATAGTCAATCTTTTTTTTGGCCTTGGAGTATGATGGAATAAAGCAAAATGACTCTTTAAACTATCTGCGTATAAGTGTGGGTGTGCGTTGGGTCCACATTGCGGAGCTTTCACGTACCCTCACTATTTTGGGTCCACGATAGGTCCATGTCATGGCCCTGTTGAGTACCCTTACTGTTTTGGTAAATTTTTGTGAAAATAAAGTTTTGACCCGCTTGCTCTTAAATCAGGCCGAGACCATTTTCTGACTTGATTTTTCGTGCTGATCGTAGTTTCGATCTAAGATTTTCTATCCGAGATTGGAAAGTGCGTTGCGTGCACTTCTCCATTCTAGGGGTATTTTGGTAATTTTACCGGGTGTTACATCATTTCCCCCTTGGGATCATTCGTCCTCGAATGATGAGTAAGGTTGGATATTAAGGCACGAATAGACTCGAAACTCTTCTCAACATCCAATCTGTCAATCTATCTTTCAACTCCTCATTTCTATCAACAATCTCTATTTTGGACTCAGGAATATACAATTAACAAGAAAAGATAACCAATTTGGTCAAGGGTAAGGAATTTACCTTCAACATTCTCATCCATTGGCACGAATAGATGTGGATATTTTGCTTTCATCTCTTTCTCAACTTCCCATGTGGCCTCCTCAACGAATGGATTCCTCCACAGGACCTTGACTAGGGTTATCTCTTTGTTCTCAATCTGCGAATCTGACGATCAAGGATTTGGATCGAAGTTTATTCGTAGGTCAAACTATCCTTCACTCCGATGCTCTACAGAGGGATTACCAAGTTAGGATCTCCCAAGCATTTCTTCAACATTGACATATGAAACACCAGATGAATACCATCTAACTCGGAAGGCAACTCTAATTCATAGGCAACCTTCCCAATCCTCTTCACAGTCTGATAGGGTCCAATGTAGCATGGACTCAATTTACCCTTCTTCCCAAATCTCATGACACCCTTCAGAGATGACACCTTCAAATATACCCAGTCATACACTTCGAACTCCAAATCTCTCCTTCTCACATCGGTGTAGGATTTCTGGCGACTTTGTGTGGTCTTCAATCTCTCTCTAATGATCTGAACCTTCTCCATTGCTTGATGGACATGGTTAGGAGGCCTAATCAACTCCGCTTCTCCAACCTCGAACCACCCAATTGGTGATCTACATCTCCTCCCATATAAAGCTTCATAGGGAGCCATCTGAATAATTGCATGATAACTATTGCTATATGCAAACTCAATCAACGACTGGTGCTCATCCCAATTTCCCTTGAAATCAAGGACGCAAGCTCTCAATATATCTTCTAACGTCTGAATTGTACGCTCTGCCTGGCCATTGGTGTGTGTATGGAAAGCTGTACTTAAATTCACATTCGTACCCAATCCTTTCTGAAACGATCTCCAGAATTGGGAGGTGAATTGAGCTCCTCTGTCCGAGATAATGGACAAGGGAACCCCATGCAACCTTAATCTCTTGGATGTACATCTTGGCATACTCCTCCGCAGTGTTAGTTATCTTAACTGCTAAGAAGTGAGCCGACTTAGTCATCCTATCCACAATCACCCATATTAAATCATGTTGCTTTCGAGAATTCGGTAGACTAGTAATGAAGTCCATATTTATCATCTCCCACTTCCATTCTGGAATCTCAAAAGTTTGAGCTAATCCACTTAGCCTTTGGTGCTCAACTTTCACTTGCTGATAGTTCGGGCACTTGGAACTGAACTCCGCGATGTCCTGTTGCGTTCCTCTCCACCAATAGACTTCTCTCAAGTCGTGGTACATTTTGGTAGAGCCAAGATGAATGAAATACCTAGTGCTATGTGCTTCAACGATAATTCTATCTTGTATGCCATCAACATATGGGACGCACAATCTACTCTGGTACTTCAACACCCTATCTCGCCCTTTGGAGAAGACTGTCACTTTCTATTTTTGGACGACCTCCTTCAATTGGAGTAGGACAGGATCCTGGTCTTGCTTTTCCTTCATCTCTGCCACCAAAGATGAAGCAGACCCATTTTGTATATTAACTCCTCCCTTATCGTTCTCCTCAAGTTGGACTCCTAATCGAGCTAACTAGTGCACTCCTTTAGCTAGCTCCTTCTTTCCCTTCTCCACATGGGATGTGCTGCCCATTGATAACCTGCTAAGAGCGTCAACAACAATGTTGGCTTTACCTGGATGGTAGAGAATGCTCATGTCATAATCCTTGATCAACTCTAACCATTTTCTCTATCGCAAGTTGAGCTTTTTCTGACTGAAGACATACTGCAAGCTCTTGTGGTCAGTGAACACATCAACATGCACTCCATACAAGTAATGACGCCAGATTTTGACTGCGACCACCATCGTCGCCAACTCAAGATCATGGGTTGGATAATTCCTCTCATGAATCTTAAGTTGTCTGGAAGCATAGGTCATCACCTTCCCTCTCTGCATCAACACACATCCCAATCCAACTCTCGAAACATCATAATAGAGCACAAAATCTTCTGTTCTATCGAGCAAGGTTAGGACTGGTGCAGTAGTCAGTCTAGTCTTTAACTCTTGAAAACTTTTCTCACACTCGTTGGACCGCTGAAACTTGACCTTCTTTTGAGTCAACTTTGTCAATGATGCGGATAGGGAAGAAAATCCCTCAATGAATCGGCAGTAGTAACCTGCCAACCCCAAGAAACTCCTTATGTCAGTTGGAGAGGTTGGTCTGGGCCAGTTCTTAACCGCTTCAATCTTTTGAACATCCACTCGAATACCATCACCAGAGATAACATGGCCTAGGAAAGCCACAAATTTAAGCTAGAATTCACATTTTGAAAACTTTCCGTACAACTCATGGTCCTTAACAGTTTGAAGGACGATTCTGAGGTGATTTGCATGCTCCTCTTCATCTCTTGAATACACCAAAATTTCATCAACAAATACAATCACGAACATATCCAGATACTATCTTTACACTCTATTCATCAAGTCCATAAAGGCTGCAGTCGCATTCGTCTACCCAAAGGACAAGACTAAGAACTTAAAGCGGCCATATCTAGTCTTAAAGGCTGTCTTTGGAATGTCACATTCCCTTACTTTCAACTGATGGTAACCAGATCGGAGGTCTATCTTTGAGAAACAAGAGGCACCCTGAAGTTGGTCAAACAAGTCATCTATCCTTGCGAGAGGATACTTGTTCTTCATGGTTACCTTGTTCTGTTTTCTATAGTCAATACACATTCTGAGAGACCCATCTTTCTTTCGCACAAATAGGCCAAGAGCACCCCACGGAGAAACACTCGGCCTTATGAAACCATTCTTTAACAAATCCTTCAACTGTTCCTTCAATTATTTTAGTTCAACGGGGGCCATCCTATAATGTGGAATTGAGATAGGCTGGGTATCAGGAAGAACATCAATCCCAAAATCAATCTCCCTAACAGGAGGGACTCCGGGCAGATCCTCAGGAAACACTTCTGGAAACTCATTCACGATCGGAACTGACTCAAGGGTTAGAGACTCAACATCATCAGATTTAACTCTCACAAAGTGATAAATACACCCCTTAGCAATCATCTTTCTAGCTCTAAGGTATGAGATAAACTTTCCTTTAAGTGATACAGAATCACCCATCCACTCTAGAACTGGTTCATTCGAAAATTGAAACTTAACGGTTTGAGCTCTACAATCAACGGAGGCATAACAGGTGTGGAGCCAATCAATGCCGAGGATCAAATCAAAATCAGTCATATCTAACTTAATCAGATCAATGATAGTATCCTTATGATGGATGGACACTACACAAGCTCTATAGACTCTCTCAGCTCGAATAGACTCACCCACTGGAGTAGAAACATCAAAGGGTTCAAGAAGACTCTCGGGGGTTCTATCAAATCTACTGGCCACATAAGGAGTTACAAAAGATAATGTGGCCCCAGGATCTATCAACACATAATAATCAATAAAAAAGACTCGAATCATACTTGTCACAACATCTGGGGAGTTCTCCTGATCATGTCGACTGCCTATGGCATACAAACAGTTTGTAGCTTTGCTTGCGCCTGTCGAAGTACCTTTCTGATTTCCTCTAGTTGGCGGGGATGGTGCAGAAGATTGAGTCCCATCAGCCTACTTTGGACACTCTCTCTGATAGTGGTCTGCTTGACCACATTTGAAACATACATCACTCCCTTCACGACATCTACCCATGTGCGACTTGCCATGTACCATAGGGTGGTTTACCTCATGAACATTGAGCCATACTAGCTTGTGACTGAGACCCACGGGTTCCCACATTCTGAGACTTCTTACCATTTCTGACTCGGGGTGCAGGTGCATTAGCAGATGATGTTGCTGGAAATCGATTTCCATTGCCTTTCTTCCTACCCTCATGGCTGGATGTCTTAGCTTTCTTGCTCCTGAACTCTTCCCTATCATGTCGCCTCTCCTCATCAGTCTTTTGCACGAAAGTCATCAATCTCCCAATATCCATGTCACTCACGAGCATAACTCCCCTTTCATCTCTCTTCGGCCCTCTATTCAACCAATCAACATACATCCTCAGCCTTCCCCTCATGTCAGCAACCATATCCGAAGCATAGTGGGATAATTGTGTGAACTTCAGCCATACACTTGTACAATTGTAGAGCCCTATTTCAAGTTCAAGAACTCCCCCACTTTCGCCTCTCTCCTCTCCCTTGGGAAGAAACACCCCAAGAAAGCTTCCTCGAATAAAGCCCAAGTCATCACGGGGGAATTCTCTCCTTTACCCTTCTTCCACTGGTCATACCACAGTGTACCCACCCCCTTCAGTTGATAAGTATCCAACTGCACTCTATCAGCATTAGCCACATGCATCACTTGAAACACTTTCTGAAGCTCTTCCATATAGTTCTCCGGATCCTCAGTGGATACAAACCCTGTGAACTCAGGCGGATTCATCCTCAAGAATTCCTAGACTCTAGAAGTGTCACGGGCATCCTGTCGGGTCACTTCTGGTCTCGCAGCAGGTGCTGTGACAACCTAGGCTAGAGTTTGGATAGCTTGGCGAAGCTAAGCGTTGGAGACCTCATCTTGTGGGGGCTGTGCAACAGGGACAACTTGTTCCCCGGGCATCTCCTGTAATTGAGGGGTGGATTGACATTCTGTCGGGCGGGACGTGCTCTACCTCTGACGGCTCTTCTGGGAGGCATGATCACACGAATTAGAATAGAACTTTCATAGAGTGTAACTCTATAGCACGATTTAGAACATAAATGAAGGGAAATAATTCCTACTGTCCTGTAGCCTCCTGTTTATCCAGTGTGGTCGACAACACACCTATAAATAAGACTTTACTAGACACGACTTCATAGACTCCCTAGGACACTTGAACTCGTGCTCTGATACCAAGTTTGTCACGCCCCGAGAGGGGACCCAAGACGTGGCAGGCACGCAGAGACTATTTCTAGTCCCCAAGCGAACCACTTGGCCTCATCACATTCATTCAACCAATCATTTTACTAATCAGCGGAAGTTAACAGAATTAAATGGGCACATCTATTATCTAGTCTCAAAGTAATAGCATAAATGAAAGGCTAGTAGAAAGAACTAGCTCACAATCTTAACAATCAACATCCGACTCTAGTATATGAAGCCTCTATCACTATTATGTGGTGCCAATGACAGACTCATGGCTACCTCAATCAAAATAAAAGTTAAGCAGTTCTAAACTCTAAAGCGTGATGGAAAATAATGAAATGAATCCTCCGAAGTAGGGGAGGCCCATCAATCTGCTGAACACTCGAAGGTCCTCAATGATTCGTCTGCTGATGACCTCTATCCTGTATATCTACATCATAATATGATGCAGTCCAAAAGGGGACGACAGTACTTGAAATGTACTGGTGTGTAAAATAGCTGAGTGTAACCGAAAACAGGTAGAATAATATAGGAACAATGATCGACTCGAAATAATAACAATCAACATGTCAAATATCTATCTAAAACAAGAATAAAGAGTATAAAAGTAACCCATCAACCAATTAACTCATCAATCAAATCAGACTCATCTCAGAGGGACTCATCTCAAAGGAACTCAATTGAGCTCTTCTCATCACATCTCATCTCATTTCATCTCGACTCAGATTGCTCAGTTTGGGAGCTTCCTAGGAGTTTCTCTTATCCTACAATAGTCACTTATGAGTTAGTGATTGTACAACAAGCCACCGTTGTTGCCACATCCATCCCATACTTGCCAGGTAGGGTACGAATTGAATCTACTGGGGACCCCAACTATCCGTTAAAGTTAAGTCCTCTATTGTTTCAGGGACTCTATCTAGAGGGAACGACAATGAGACGTAATGGTTCTAATCCTCACATACGCTTAACTACGTAGTTTGACGAGTGCAGTTGGACTAACTCTTACTCATTCGGCGCTCGATACTTCTGCCACGACTCAATGCTCATAAAATAATCCATCCAGTCAATACATCTCAATTGACTCATCTCATCTCAGCCTTATAAAGGCTCTCACCATTCAATTAAACTAATCAAATCATCTCAATCAACCTCATGGAGGCTAATCTTTCAATCTGTCTCGTGGAGACTCTAATCATTTCATCAATCAACATCTCAATCAACAACTCAAGGATTTGAACAATCATTAGGGAACAATCAAATAGACAAATCATTAGAGTTCATTTATGGAGACTCAAAGGACTATCCAGTTCTATCAACTCATCATCATTCTCACAGTTCAATCTCAATCTCAATCACAATCACAATCTCTATCAAAATTCTCAATCAAGGCTCTAGACTTAACCCCTATCTTCTTTCATACAATCTTTAAGAAATAATAAGTAGGGTTGATGCAATAATTCATGTAAAATATTCAATTCAAGAAATAATTTTATGATGATCATCAACATGTGAAAATACGTACATTTAGTATAGTTTTCAAGAATAAAGTCAAGAAAATCATGCATATAGACTCATGAACCTTCAATCAACCATCTAAGACCACCTATGGAGCACATGAGAGAACAATCTCATGTTTTCGTTTAGCCTTACATACTTGGGATCAAAGCTCTCCAATCACCGATCAAGAATTTTCCAATCTTACGTTCTTCTTTCTTCTTTCTCAAGACCTATCTTTTAAGTATAATGAAGGACTTGGAATGGAATTTTTGACCCTATTTACTCATCAAAATGTCCTAGATGGGTCGTGGTTTATGTTTAAAAGAGGTGGGAAAAAATCTAAAATGCCCCCAAAATATTAAAATTTTTAAACTTGGTGAAACAGTTGGGATGACGCGGACCTGTCGCACATATGTTTATTTCAGAAATTAATCCCATCGAAAAATTAAGAAGACGTATAAGTGTGGGTGCGCATTGGGTCTGCGTCACGGAGCTGTCGCGTATCCTCACTGTTTTGGGTTCGCAATAGGTCCGTGTCGCGGCCCTGTCGGCGTACCCTTCTTGTTTTGGTAAATTTTTGACCCGGTTGCTCTTAAATCAGGTCGAGACAGTTTTCTGACTCGATTTTTCTTGCTGATCGAAATTGCGGTCTTGAATTTTCTATCCGAGCTTGGGAAGATGTGTTGCGCACACGTCTCCGTTCTAGGGGTATTTTGATAATTTTATCGGGTGTTACATACTGATAGATTTTTCATATATATTTTAGAAGATATTGTAAAATTATAATTGAAGTAGCTAAAGAAATATTATGAAGTTGTTAAACTAGATACGTCAATACGCGACTGCCTTGAAAAAATTAAATTAAAAAACTCACAAATTACTTTTTGTTGGCTCAATGGAAGTTGGTCAAGAAAGAGCCAATATAAATTATTTTTAGTCTCGATCTATGTGACATCGATAATTTTTTTATGTATATTTCTAAAATCTTGTACATTTTAAAATTTTTAATTAAATAAATTGTATTATTCTTTAATAATTCTACTGTAGTGTTGAGAGAAAAGCAAAGAGTAGAAGTGCATGTGAAAGTGATGTAGCACAATTGCTTACCTGACACGTACTTTTTTATCCATGAAACAGGCGGCAAACTCTCCCTTCTAATATAAGGGAATATGAAAGTCTATACATATATATGACAACAAATGATTCTTGACTCATACAATAAAACTCATATTAAATTTCATTTCTCATCTTGATAATCATATTGGTTCAAAGTAGAAAAATTATATTATCATATTTAATTTTTTTTTTGTATAAGTACAACGATCGATCAAAAACTACATTCACCAGTTAAATATATCTATGATAAATTTATAGGGTTAATATTTGCTTTGAGGAAATATAAAGTATTTAAAAGTAGAAAGATAAAATAATTTTTAATATAAAAAATGAAATTATATTAAACGTTTGTTATTTCTTTTTGTTTTTCTCTCAGGTTTCAAGCATCAAGATAATTATATTGAAATATAAAAAGAGAAAAAATTGATATCAATTTGTTAATTTCTTAAATCAGGCTCTATTATCTAAAATCATTAATGTCTTAGAAAATATTAAAAGATTTAAAGAAAACTTATCATCAACTTTATATCTCAAAAAATTAACAAATAAATAAACAAAATTGTATAAATAAATAAACTGGCTTTATTAAAAAAGAGATTCTCCGGTTAAAGTTTGACTTTAGGCATCTAACCTTATTAAGCCACTTTTTGAGTCGATTATTCCAAGATAGTGTTCCAATTTTTTCTAACGAAATTTTGATTATATTTGAGAAGTCAAAACTAAAAGTATAAAACCCCTTTTTATATTTGCCCTTCTCCTTCTGCTATTTCTTATTTATTATTCAAATGATGCTAGAGGATATGAAGAGGAAACCTTTTGTTCTTCGCACTAACGTTTGATTAGATAAAAAAAATCACTCATACCATCATAAAATAATTATATATAACCTTTTATAAATACATAATATTCTGAAGATATTAATTAATTTAGGAAAAAGATAAAATAGACTCAATGTGAAATCATTTACCTGTAATGGACTCAATCCAAATTATTTACTCTTAGTGGACGCATGGTCTAAAACTGTTTACCTTCTTAGACAACTTTTCTCTTTTTATTTCGCCCTGACGTGCTAATATCAGCATGAATATTATGAAATAATCCTGTATGATACTTCAGCGGTATATATATACCACATCAGTATCATATAAAAAAAGTTCAATCCTTTGTGATACTCTAGCGGTATATATTGATACCTAATTGGTATCATATAGGATTATTTTTTCTTAAGAAATAAATAAGAAACAAATTAAAAAATTTATTAAACTCTAAATTAGTGGAAAATATATTCGTTGGGATCCTCCGTCTATATCGGTATCGTATAGGACTAGAAAATTATTAAAGTGTAACACTCCATAAAATTTACCAAAATACCCCTAGAACGTAGTCGTGCGCATAATGCGTCTTCCAAAGTTCCAATGGGAAATCCGAGACCGAATTTGCGATCAGCGCGAAAAATCAAGTGGGAAAACAGCCTCGGCCCGATTTTAGAGTAACTGGGTCGAAAAATAATTTTCGCAAGTTTAACTGAAAACAGTGAGGATACGCGACAGAGGTTGAAATTTTCAAAAATACACTGGTGCACGATTCGCGAATCAGTGCAATTTTGGTGACGAGTTTTCATATAATTTTGGGAAGGGTATTTCGGGTATTCCCAACCTATTTTAATACCCCAAAATGTGGTTTTAAGTATTAATTTCGTACAAAGGGTTTAAAAAATGCACATTCTCCTAAGTTCTAAGCCTAAGTTTTGAGACAACAAGCAAGAAAGAACCTAAGGATTGAAAGTACAGGTCCAAATTCTTGTTGAAGATTAGTACAATCTTCTTCCCAGGTATGTAAAGGCTACCCAGAAATGTGATTGTCCTCCCATGTGCCCCGATGAATGTAGTAGGTTGATTGTTGATAGGTCTTGTGTTGCAATTCTTGAGGATTTTCTTTAAAGTTATCTTTAATTTATATATATTATCTTAAATTGATGATTATCATAGCTCTAATTATTTATTTAACTGATTAATTGAGCTATTGTATAAACTATACATGTTTAATTATTAAAAATTACTTGAATGAACCTAGGGGTTGATGTATAGAGCTTGGGCTATGTATATATGGATGATTGTTGTGGTCCGAGTCTTGAATTGAGTGAGTGTTGAGGATATTATTACTGAAACTGATTGAAAGAGTGAGATCCTTAGAGGTTTTTTAAAGATAGAACTTGGAACTTTAATAATGTTCTTAATCCCTTGAGTCGATAGATGATCGGATGAGTGGAGATTCTTGTTTAAGGGAGGTTGGTTGTATAACCATCCTGATGTTGATAGACTTATGAGCATGTCGAGTCCTAGGAGGAGTATTTGCACTGAAATGGGTAAGAGTGAGTCTCACGAGCACTCATTAACTACGTGGTCAGCATAAGAGAGGATTGGACTGTAAAAGCGGATGTTTCCTTTGTCCTGCATAGGACTTGATAGACTTTTGGGATCACTTGATAGACTCGTCCATTACCTTGGTATGGTACTGGGTGGATGTGGCATCGACATCTCTTCGTTGTATCATCACTGGCTCATACGTGGTGGTTGTCAGTTAGCGAAACCCCAGATAGGTTTCATATTGATAGTACTCTGAGGTTGATATGATAATATGAGTCTTGACCGATAGTGATGTGATGAAGTCCTGTTCCTTATTCTGAGTTGAGATCGAGTGATGGATGAACTGATGGCATACTATATTATCTAGCCTATGTTGCTTACTTTAGCCCGTTTTACATACAATACATTCCACATATTAACGCCCTTTTGGCGCTGCATCGTTTTATGCTGCAGATTTTGTAGACAGAGGACTTCAGCAGGCGAATCGTTGATGTTCACAGATTCCCAGACAGAGACTTGGTGAGTCCTTTCCTGCATTGGAAGGATGCCCTTATTTCCCTTTATTACCTTTTGAGTTATTTCTTTTGATAGTGGTAGCCATGGCCTGATATGGTACCTTCTTAGACATTAATCATAGAGACTTCATAGATGTAGACAGTTGATAGTTGATGTTGAAGTTCCTTCTTCCCTGTTTTCTTTTTATATTGAGATTGTTCTTTTATTCTTATTCCATATGATAGACATAGTGATAGCCTTGTTGCCCGCTGATAGTTCACTTGATCTCTTGAATGTCTTCCGCTAATTTAATGATGAGACTAGGTGGTTCGCTTGTGGACTAGCAATAGTTTTGAGTGCCAGTTACGCCTAGGGTACCCTCCCGGGGTGTGACATAAAGTTACAAATTATTTATTAAATTCTAAATTAGTAAAACATATATTCTTATGATACTCTGTCGGTACATTGATACTCTATGAGTATTGAGATCTTTTTTTAATAAACAAAATAATTAAGAGAAAATTATTAAAGTTACAAACTTTAGTAAATTCTAAATTAGTAGCAAATATATTTTTTATGATACTCTATCGGTATATTGATACCATATCAGTATCATATAGGACTGAGTTTAATCATATGTGATACCCTTTCGGTATATCATATAAGGTGGGTGCTAACATCAGCACGCGAATTTTAAAAGTAGGAGGACAAATTTTAATAATAAATGAACATAAAATGTAAGATGATATATGAATATAAATAGTTTGCTTCAAAGGAGCATAAACTTAGTTTTCACGTAAATTTACCTGAATAATAGCAATGCGTAAAACATTTCCTCTCAAGCCCAATACCACACAACCAAATGCCATAGTTGCTGGCCCAACAACAAACCTCAAAATCATTGCATAAATTGTCAATGCAGTTCCACATGCAATTATTTTCCCTTGCAAGGCCATGAAGAGTCCTAAAGGGGGTAATCTTATTTAGTAAAAAAAAATTTGTAGTATTTGTAGATTAAAATATTTGATTATTAGAAAAAAATAAATATATTTTTAATGTCAAATTAGAATTGGCTAGAACAGAAATAACATTAATTAATAGTTTGATTAGCCAAGCTTTAGGAAGTCACAAAAAAATAATCAAGAGAAAAAAGTAGTACTAATTTTAGGAAAAAATAGTTTCTTTTTGGAAGCTCTTTCTGGAACATTGACAAACACAGATAGTTGCTCTCAAAAAGTATTTTTCTCAAAAAGTACTTCTGACAATAAGTATTTTCAAAAAAAGTAAATTTTAAAAATTTTGACCAAATAAATTACTCCCTCTATTTATATTTCTTTGTCATATTTTGCTTTTCAAAAATTAATTTAACTAATTTTTCATACTAAATTGAATAAAGTTAATTTATTTTTAAAAATTTAAATTTACAAAAACTATATAAAAAATAGTATAAGTTGATCAAATTCCATATAATTTGACTTAAATAACCAAATGACTCAAGTGAACAGAGAGAGTTGAAACTTGAACCTTTTTAATGAGAAGTTAAAAAATAGTTCATAAAAGAACTAAAGCAGTTGTTAGTTAAACAAAAAATCAGAAGTTATTTAATGCTAGGCTCTTAAATAAAGGATCATAAGCTATTAATTGTTATTCCTTCTGTCCCATTTTAATTAAATTTGTGAGTTAATACATACATATTAAGAAAAATATTTAAAAATAAAATTTACACCATACTTTTCACTATTGTCTTTTATAAAATCATAAATATGTAGCGTAGTTTATCTTCTAGAAAATATAAAGTTCAATAAATAAAAGGATAAATATGAAAAAAAATTTCAAACATTCACCTTGAACTTTAAATAATTTAACTATTTTGAACATTAAAAAAAGTCTCAAAAATTCAATTAATTTGAAACAGAATAAGTAATTTTAGAACCTTTGTTGTTCCAATTGTTAAAAGACACTTACCCATACTAAACATTGCTACTCCACTACCGGCCTTTGACATTATCAAAATGGATCCCTCTATTATGCTTGGCATTGAAAAATGCCACCTGAAAAAAATTTAACTAAAATCGAGCTAAAATAATACTTATTTTTATATAAAATAACAATAATAACGATTTAGAGCAGGAAAAAGAAAACACTTTAATATAACCAAACTCAAAAAAGTGAAAGATAAATCTTTTTAGGAAAAATACTTTTGTAAATGAAAGCAACTAAAAACTACTCTAGTTTGTTACAAAAATCTAATAACAAGAAGTTTAACAAAATCCATTAATATGACACCTGTAATTTGGACCTATTATTTCTCCAATGTCAAGGCTATTAAATTTTTTATATATGTCCAAAAAATAATTGTTTCTCCTTAACTATAGATGACTGCACCATTGATTCTGATTAAACCTCAAAAACGATTATCTCACTGTTAATAGAAATTTTACATATTTAGCTCATGAAAAACTTTTCCTTAACTATATGTAACTCCACAATTGATTCTAATTAAGCCTCACAAATGATTACCTCGAGTCCAACAGAAATTTTACATATTTAGCTCATGAAAAAACTTCTCCTTAACTATATGTGATTCCACAATTGATTCTGATTAAGCCCCACAAACGATTACCTCATTGTCAACATAAATTTTACGTATTTAGCTTATGAAAAAACTTCTCCTTAACTATATGTGACTCCACATTTGATTTTGATTAAGCCTCACAAACGATTACCTCATTGTTCAACATAAATTTTATATATTTAGCTCATTAAAAAACTTCTCCTTAAATATATGTGACTTCACAATTGATTCTAATTAAGCCTCATAAATGATTACCTCATTGTCAACAGAAATTTTACATATCTAGCTTATGAAAAAACTAAGTTAAACACATAAAAAGAACAAAAATGTGCTCATACATACCTCTTTGCTACAAGAGCCCAAAAGAGACCAAGAAAACAAGCATAAGAATTTGGATTCTTAGCAAGTTTAATAAAAACAACTTTCATCAAAGGCCAAAATGCCAGCTCAACATTATTATTATTCCTCATTTGAGTAGTAATATTTCTCAATTCAACAGAATTATCAATTATTTCATCAACACCATTATTATTCATCTTTGTTTTCCAAAATTCAAGTGCAAATAACAATAAAGTTAGCCATAACAAAACTTGAATCACAGCTGCTTGCACAACAAGATCAACCCCTAAATCCCCATACATAGCCTTCATCAATGGAACACCAACAACAAGTGTGTTATTCATAATGGACAAAGAAAAAGTAGTTATGGACCAAGAAAAACTCCCTTTTTTGTAAAAGTTAGCCCATAAAATAAGGATCAAAATGATCAAGATTTTAGCGATGATGTCTCCAGATAAAAAAAGGTAATTGAGATTGTAAGGATTGATATTAGCTATGAATTGAAAAGTGAAAAATGGGAGGATGAAGAAACAATTGAATCTATTGATGGTATCACATTGTTCTGCCTTAAACATGTGCCACCATCTTACTGAACCATACCCTAAAATAAGTGCTACATAAAGTGGCATCATGGCAACCACCACCTTGTATATATCATCCCAACCTATCATGGTTGTTTTGATTTGTGAATTTGAAGAATGTTTTTGTGAATTTGGTTTTATACGAGGTTATGATTTCATGGTTGTAATATATAGGAAAAAGTTTGGAGTTTTTAACTTAAATGACCCTTAAGTTTCAAGAGAGGTTTTTTTTTCCCTATTGTATTACTTAAAAGCACATATGACCCTTTAATTTCCGAAAAATTAAGTATTTATTCCAACTGACAAAATGTTAATTCAAACGGGATATTAAAACTGGCGAAAATAATCATTTGAACTTCGTAGAAAAGTAATTTATAATTTGAGATTTTATTCACAATTCTCATTTTTCTCTCTAAATTCACCTCTAGTGACCAAAAATAAAATAAAATCGGACAACAGATTCATCTCAATTCTATATTTTCTTGAAAGAGATTCATTTACAGAATAAATATCTACAGTTGTGTTTCTTCTTCCTTCTTTTTCCGATCAATTCATGTGTTCGTTTTCTGTTAGACCCCGTAATTAGCGTAATTGGGGGCGAAGTGCCAACTTGAAAGTTTTTGTAAATATTGTGCAATTTAACG
>JAPFFP010039790.1:0-15042 GCA_026153255.1 Solanum medicagineum | reverse complement strand
TAGTGGTAAGGTCTGCGTACATTCTACCCTCCCCAGACCCCACTTGTGGGATTTTACTGGGTATGTTGTTGTTGTTATGTATGCATGTCATGCCATGAAACTCAAGAGTGAAAGAATAAGGGCCACTCGGAATAGAAAGAACCTAATACCTTAGTCTTGAGTAGATTGGAAAAGATGGGCACATCATTTCATCAAATCCAACTCTGCCTCCTATGTAGCACTCTCCACATGTTGATTTCTCCAAAGCACCTTAATCGAAGCCACATCTTTGTTACGAAGCCACTTCACTTACCTATCCAAAATATCTACCGAAACATCTTCACAAGACAAGTTCTCCTCAGACTTAATACCTTCCAAAGGCACAATAATACTATGATCACCAACCAACTTCCTCAACATAAACTCATGGAAACCGGTTGAATAGAGCTCAAATCTAGAGGCTAAGCCAACTTATAAGCCACATTCCTAATCCGCTCAACAATCTTATAAGGACCTACATTCCAGGGACTTAGCTTTCTCTTCTTCCCAAAATGCATCACATCATTCATAGGTGAGACTTTCACATTCAAGGAATCAGCAACATAAAACTCAAGATCCTTTTTCCTAATAACCGAATAGGACTTTTGGCGAGTTTGGGCCGTCTTCAACCTCTCTGCAATCAACTTCACCTTCTCCATGGCCTCAACACTAAATTCAGGCCAACCAAAGCCATCGCTCCCAACACAAACCATCCCACTGGAGATCTACATCTCCTACCATACAAAACCTCAAATGGTGCCATACCAATGCTAGCATGAAAGCTATTATTATAAGAAAATTCAATGAGTGGAAGACGATCATCCCAATTACCTTTGAATTTTAACACTCAAGCCCTCAACATGTCCTCCAAAGCTGGAATTATCCTCTCGGCTTGTCCATTTGTTTGAGGATTAAAGGAGTTACTCAACTTCACCTTAGTACCATGTCCTCTTTGAAATGAACTACAAAAGTGAGAATTAAATTGGGTGCCACGATTTAATATGATAGACTTAGGCACCCCATGCAACCTCACTAACTCTCGGATATAAAACCTTGTATAATCTTCAGCACTAAAGTATTCTTGACCAGTAGGAAATGAGCTGACTTAGTTATCCAGTCAATAATAACCTAAGTTGAGTCAAATTGCCTACAGGTACGAGGTGAACCCACCACAAAATCCATGTACACATATGTCACGACCCAAGCCTAGGGACTAGACGTGAAACGATAAATAGGAATCTTGAAGGGACCCCAAATAAGCCTATTAGCATATCAATCACACATTGTTGGTTGCGGAAGCAAAATAAACAACAACAAGAGATACAAATAAAGGGAAGCGGGAATAAGGGAAGTCTTTGATAATCAAAAAAGCATAAAAGAGTCAAGCTAACTTGGAATGGAGCGGGGGCCAAGACACTTTCCGGGCTCACCCTTATAGTAACAAGTGTTCAACATAATGAAATCTCAAAATAGCAATAGTAAGGAAGACAGTGTCGTCGGACTTGAGGACTCACCAATGCTTTATCTTCAAAGTACCGACTAGCCACGTAGAGGATGACCAAAAGGTGCTCTGGTCTCTACATGGTAATATCATGTAGGCATAGAGTATGCATTAGTACGTTTAAATGCACTAAGTATGTAGGATGCAATGTAATAAAACATAAGCCAATATAGTCAAAATGCATAATCATAGGCAATAGATAGGTAAAATCTCAATATGGCATGCATGATTAATGCTTGAAGTAAAACATGCTTGTAAATCACAAAACTTGTATAGTACATAATACATGTGGGAGGAGACCTTAACCAACATAGACCAAGTGAGCTACTACTTGGAATCCAAGGCATGTCACACACTTAGCAAGCGGATTGAGGCAAGTCAGCCCCTCGACAAGGTGATCGAGGCATGTCACCCCCTCGACAAGGTGTAGTTTACTTGCTATGGTAGTTATACAACGAATAGTCTGAGGCATGTCGCCCCCCGTCAAGGTGATCGAGGCCTGTCACCCCCTCAACAAGGTGTGGTATAACTAGATGAATCCACTAGAAAGCCATAAGACAGATCATGTAAAAACCTATGGTGCCACATTGTTTAGAGACTAAGACTTTCTATAAGGACTGCTTGAGTCGAGCCCCTCATTTTTAAGCCTCAATCGGTGCTAAGTCTAATCACACGTATTACATGAAATAATCATACTTTAGTCACAACATGAATTACTTGTAAGAGACATCATAACATGACTTGAGTAGCTCATAAACATGCTTGACCTCTAATAATGAGCCTAACTTGAACATGAGAATAGATAACAATCATACTCATACTTTAACATGAATGGTTCATAAGAGGTAAAACTCTTGAAATAGGGCTTAACTTGATACTTGCAACATCATAGATACTTTTCATGAATTCAATACATACTTGAAAGCCCTTAATCATCAGATAGTCACTTGACTTATAAATCATGTAGTAGATCATCAATAACTTGAGAATTCTTGTCATGATATTTTATCAAACACTTGGTGTATTCATAATGCTTGTTCAAAAACATGCAATTTAAGAGTGAAATAATATGAGAAAATTTAATACATATCAACCCATGAACATATAGTAAAACCCTCTTGTAGGGTGCCTTGAAATCCATTATCAAATCTCATAATAGATCATAGTTTCATAGCTCAAAACATGCATAGTCTCAATAGACAAAACCAATTTATGGTACAACAACAGCAACAACATACCCAACGAAATCCCACAAGTGGGGTCTAGGGAGGGTAGAATATACGCAGACCTTACCGCTACCTCATAGAGGTAGAGAGGTTGTTTCCTAGAAACCCTCGTCACAAATCAATTCATGGTATAAGTTTGAAATAGATAGTCATGCATAATCAATCAATATTTCATAAAACCCCAACATAATTTATATTCATAATCCATAATAAGAGATAACATAGATGATACACCTTGAAAACATGCAATTTTCAAAAAAAGGAAGATTGGGTTCGATGGGTGAAAGGACCCAATGGATGAAACCCACGTTCCTCAAACTTGGGTTTTCTTGAGATGAGCTTGAAGGAAACTTAGAGCTTGAAGAGAATCCTTGAGTTCCAAAGTTAGGCTTGAAATCCTTGAAATTTGGATGAGATATTTGGTTAAGTCTTAGAGAGGTTTTTGAGTGATATAGAGTTGAAAAATGGCTAAGTATAGGTGATTTCACGTTTTAGTGGGCATGGGGCTATGACCCCAATGCCCTTGGGTGCATAGGAAAATGTAAGGAAAAAGTTGAACTGGTTCGCGTCTGGTCCGCGATGCGGACCCATTACGGAGGAAGAAATAACACTAGTTTGCACCCAGTCTACGTCGCAGCCTAGTTGTGGTGCACACTAGAAATTAAATATTAGAGAAATTTATTTTTCTCTATGAGTCCTCTAAAATCTGGGTTATACCCATTTTCCATTCAATATTACCCGCTGATCGAGAATATGAAGTCGAATTTTTAATATCACGTGCGGATTTTGGGATATATTGAAATTACGATTATGGGCATTTCCTAAGCACATTTTGGGGCATTTCAATATCTCCCCCTTTGGAAAATTCATCTCCGGATGTCAAAGAAACGTGCACAAGAGAAGTAATCACGAAGATTTCAGCTCGACATGAATGCAACAAACGCATTTAAACATTAATTTCAAAAATGTCTCTATGTAAGTGTCAAAAATTACCATAAACTTGTCAACATAAACATGAATGCATGGAAAATGACATAAGGGATGAAACTTAAGACTTGAAATCATATAGGGGACTGAAATTAGTACCTTCAGATTGAGTAGAATGAAAGAGATACGAGTATCGCATTCTCATGTCTGCCTTGGCTTCCCATGTAGTACTTTCAACTTGTTGATTCCTACAAAGGACCTTGATGAAAGCTATATCTTTGTTTCTCAACCTCTTCACTTGTCTATCATAAATCTCCACTAGTACCTCCTCTTAGGTCAAACTATTTTCTACAACACCCACAACATCCAAGGGCACTATTACACTTGGGTCACCTACATACTTTCTCAACATGGAAAAATGGAAGACCAAATGAACCATATTCATCTCCATAGGCAACTCCAACTCATATGCAACCTTACCCACTCTTCTCAAAACTTTATAAGGACTCACAAACCTTAGGCTTAATTTCCCCTTTTTGCCTAATCGAACCGCGCCCTTCAGGGGTGAGACTTTCAAGTAAACCCGATTACCAACCTTAAATTCAAGATCTTTTCTCCTCATAGTAGAGTAGGACTTTTGTCTAATTTGGGTTGTTTTCAATATCTCCCTTATCAACCTCACGTTCTCCATGGCCTCCATGACCAAAACCAGACCTAGCAAGGCCATCTTCCTCCACTTCAAACCACCCAACCGGAGATGTACAACGTCTACCACAAAGAGCTTCAAAGGGAGCCATACCAATGCTTGAGTGGTAGCTATTATTGTAAGCGAACTCAATGAGTGGAAGATGTTCATCCCAACTACCCTTAAACCCCAAAACACAAGCTCTAAGCATATCATCAAGTGTTTGTATAGTACTCTCGGCTTGACCATCCGTTTGGGATGAAAAAGCCCCTGCTAAGCTTAACCTTTGTACCAAGACCCTTTTGGAAGGACCTCTAAAAGTGAGAAGTGAATGGGCACCGCGATCCGAAATGATAGACTAGGGCACCCCATGCAATCTAACCAACTCATGTACATACAACTTAGCATAATCTTCAGCACCATAAGTGGTTTTGACAAGGAGGAAGTGAGCTAACTTTGTCATTCTATCTACAACGACCCAAATACAGTCAAAATGTATCCTAATCGTAGGTAACCCAACCACAAAATCCATGTTGATCTATTCCCACTTCCAAGTAGGAATCTCTGTATCTTGGGCTAGGCCACCTGGCCTTTGATGTTCGGCTTTCACTTGTTGTCAATTGTGAAATGCGAATATGAACTTGGCAATGTCCCTCTTCATACTACCCCACCAATACACCTCCCTCAAGTCTCTATACATCTTTGTGCAACCGGGGTGAATGGAATAGGATGAATTATGAGCCTACTTCAAGATCAATTCCTTCAATTTATCCACATTTTGCACAAACAATCTACCTTGGTACCTAAGTGCACCATCTCCCCCTTGGGAGAAAACCTCCACTTTACCATCTCTCACCAAGGCCTTCAACTCTAGCAAGACGAGGTCAAGATCTTGTTTTGCCTTTACTTCCTCAGTCAAGGAAGGTTTAGAACCATCAACAACCGCTACACCATCATTATCAACATAATCCAACCTAACCCCCAATCTAGCCAACCGGTGAACCTCTCTAGCCACCTCCTTGCCACCATCATAAACATGAGCTAGACTACCCATAGACACCCTACATAGAGCATAGGCCACAATATTAGCTTTGCCGGGGTAATAATGCATAGTCATATCATAATTTTTAAGGAGCTCTAACCACCTTCATTGTCTCAAGTTATGATCTTTTTGGGTGAACACATATTGGAAACTCTCGTGGTCTGTAAACATGTCAACATGAACCCCATACAAGTAGTGATACCAAATATTCAAAGCATACCATGACCTCCAATTCAAGATCATGGGTGGGATAATGCTTCTTATGAACCTTAAGTTGTCTAGAGGCATATGCTATCACCTTACCATTTTGCATCAAAACACACCCTAAATCAATTCCTGAGGCATCACAATATACAACAAGTCCTTCCAACCCTTCCAGTAGAGCCAAGATAGGAGCCGAGACGAGCTTATCTTTCAAGGTATGGAAACCTATCTCACATTCATCAGTCCACATGAATTTCGCCTTCTTTTGGGTCAATGTAGTCATAGGAGAAGCAATAGAAGAGAGACCATTTACAAAGCTCCGGTAATAACCCGCCAAACCAAAGAAACTTCTAATGTCTGACAGAGTCAAAGGTCTAGGCCAATATCTTATCACCTCTGTCTTCATAGGATCCACCTTAATGCCATCACCCGACACCACGTACCCTAGAAAAGCAACCTATTTTAACCAAAACTATCACTTTTCATACTTAGCATACAACCTCTCCTCCCTCAAGATTTATAACACCACCCTCAAGTGATTCACATGCTCCTCCTCACTATGGGAATAAATCAAGATATCATCAATACAAGACACCACAAATAAGTCAAGGTATGGTTTAAAGACCCTATTCATGAGGTCCATAAATATAGCCAATGCTTTAGTCAACAAAAAGGACATAACCACAAACTCAAAGTGCCTATACCTAGTCCGGAAAGCCATTATGGGAATATCATACTCCCTCACTTTCACTTGGTGATACCTAGACCAAAGAACAATCTTAGAAAAGTGACTAGCCCCTTGAAGTTGATCAAAAAGGTCATCAATCCTTGATAGAGGGTACTTGTTCTTTACGGTGACTCCATTAAGTTATCGGTAGTCAATGCATATTCTAAGAGACCCATCCTTTTTCTTTATAATTAACATTGGTGCATGCATCCCAAGGTGACTTAATAGGCCTTATAAAAACCCTTTTCCAACAAATCCCTCAATTGCTCTTTCAGCTCCTTCAACTCCGGGGCAATACAGTAAGGGGGGAATACAAATGGTTTGAGTATCGGGAAGGAGGTCTATACCAAAGTCTATTTCCTTTTTTGGAGGAACATTGGGAATCTCATCGGGAAAGACATCAAGAAACTTTTTAACCACCGAAACCAACTCAATAGAAGGACTTTGGAGTCAATATCCCTAATCCTCAAAAGATGATAGAGACAACCCTTAGAAATCAACTTTTGGGCTTTAAGACAAGAAATGAACCTAACCTTGACCATCACATCATGACATTCCCACTCAAGGATGGGATTATTAGGGATTTGGAATTTAATCCTACGAGTTCTACAATCAATATAAGCATAATATGCATGCAACCAATCCATCCCAAGAATGACCTCAAAATCCACCATATCTAATTCAACAAAATCACAAGGCAAGATTTTATGCAAAATGAACACAGGACAATTTCTATAGACTCTTCTTGCAACAATGGACTCACCAATGGGGGTAGACACTTCATAAGATTCACACAACAATTTGAGACTAACATGAAGCTTTTTGGCAACAAAAGGAGTAATAAAAGAAAGAGTGGCACCCAGGTCTATCAATACATGCACATCAAAATAAAAAACCTTTAACATACCAGTGATGACATCGGGCACCTCATCCACCCCTTGTCTCCCTTGAAGAGCATAGAATCTATTTTGCCTTGGTGCATCTCATTGTTGGCCTCCTCCTGCCCTTTGACCCACATTTACACCTTGACCTTGTGGACGACCATCTCTACCTTTATTTTGAGCATGAGGACAATCAATAACTTTGTGACCCATCTCAACACAATGAAAGTAAGCATTAGAGTTCCTCAAACATGGACCACGATTATTCTTTTCACACCTTGGACATCTAGGTTTTGCCATTCCTCTAATACCACCTTCGAATCTTGGATTATCATTAGCAGATCTCTTATTAGGAACATTGGAAGACTATTGGCCTTGGAACTTGTGGCCTTGAGGAAATAGGCCACCCTTGGAACTCTGTAAACCACCTTCGAAATGAGCCTTCTTTGACTCACCACTT
This sequence comes from Solanum medicagineum, assembly GCA_026153255.1. Taxonomy (NCBI): domain Eukaryota; kingdom Viridiplantae; phylum Streptophyta; class Magnoliopsida; order Solanales; family Solanaceae; genus Solanum; species Solanum medicagineum. Next base: position 7,371 of record JAPFFP010039790.1, on the reverse strand, counting down.
CTTCTTTTACTAAGCTTTTCCCCCTCTAGTTGCTCGGCATATGTCATGACACAGGACAAATCAATATCACCTACTAGTATGGTAGTACAAAACTCCTTATTAACCAAGTTGGACATTCTCGACACAAATTTGTTCATTCTTGATCTAGGCTTGGCAACCAATTGTGGAGCATACTTGGAGAGTAGTTTGAACTTGAGGGCATATTCCCTCACACACATGGAACCTTTCTTAAGGTTCATAAACTCCATCATCTTTGCCTCCATTAGCTCGATAGGAAAGAACCGTTTGAGAAATACAACTTTGAACTCTTCCCAAGGGATAGCATCATCATTCCCCTTCTCCAACTTCTATTGTGTAAACCAAATTTGAGCCATCCCTTTGAGTTGGTCGGTCACCAACTCCGTCTTTTCCTCGAATTGACCCCCATGATGGATAGCACTTTGTACACCTCATCTATGAACTCTTGGGGATCCTTGTTCGATTTGGATCCATAGAACTCCGGTGGGTTTATTATAGTGAAATCCCTCACCCTAGAAGCCGGAGTGGGAGCATGAGGGGCTTGGGTACCTTGGTTGATTTGATTGGTCATAGCATGAGCCTACATAGGAATAACATCTTGAAAATCATCTTGGCCTATCCCTCCATCTTGAGGAGCTTAAGGAGCGGGAGAGGCCAGTTGCTCCTTGGGTGTATGGGCTCTCCTTAGCCTCCCTCTTGGAATCAACATGATCTAGAAGAGGAAATTCGTGAGGGGAAAAGCCTTACACTTACATCAAAAGCATCATATAGACTATGAAGAAGTAAAACATTTCCTAAAGCGCCTCATAGCCTCCCATTCATAGTTGTGGCACGCTTCACAACCATGAATAAGACTCTAATTGACACAGTGTGTTGGATTCCGTGGACCATTAACAACCTAGTGCTCCGATACTAAGTTTGTCACAATCAAAGCCTATGGCCTATACGTGACACGGTGAATGGGAACCCGAAGGACCCAAAAAAGCCTCTTAGCATATCAATCACACATCCTTGGTTGCGAAAGCAAAGTAAACAACGAAAAAAGATATAATAAAAAGGGTAGCGGGACTAAGGGAAATCTTTGATAATCATTAAAGCATAAAAGAGTAAACCTCAAGCATAAGTACATCATAATATTCCAACAACACCTCTAATATGGAATGGCGTGGGGACCAAGACACTTTCCGGGCTCACCCTCATAATAACAAGTGTTCAATAAAAGAAGTCTCAAAATAGCAAGAGTAATAAAGATAGTCTCCTCAGACATGAGGACTCACCAAAGCTTGCTTCAAAGGATCGTGCTAGCCAAATGGAGGATAATCAAATGGTGCTCCGATTCCTACATGGTAATATCATGTAGGTATAGAGTATGCATTAGTACGTTTGAATGTACTAAGTATGTAAGATGTAATGCAACAAGACATAAGCCAATATAGTCAAAATGCATAATAATAGGCAATACATAAGTGTAATCTCAATATGACATGCATGATCAATGCTTGAAGTAAAATATGCTTGTAAATCATTCAATTGCATAGAACATAGTACATGTGTAGGAAGAGACCCTAATCGACAAAATTAAGACCAAGGAGCTACAACTTGGAATCCCGATGATTACCCCTCATCGGTAAAGAGGTGGACTACTTGCCAAGGTAAACCATACTTCACCTTATGGGATCCCGTCCCATTTAGGAGAAGTAACCCCTCTTATGGGAACTCGTCCCATTTCAGGGTGGATTTTATGATGAAGTACAGTAAATGGATCCACTAGTATAGTAAGGGTAAAGCATAATCCTACGTTGGCACATAGTTTAAGACAACTTGAGAATTCTTGACTTGACATTTTATCGAACACTTGGTGGGTTCATGATACTAGTTCAAAATCATGCAATTCAAGAGTGAAATTATATGCGCAAACTCAATGCAAATCAATCCACCAGCATATTGTAAAACCCTCATGTAGGGTACCTTAAAATCAATCATCAAATCTCATTATAGATCATAGTTTCGTAGCTCAAAACATTCACAGTCTCAGTAGACAATTAATTCATGGTATAAGCTCGAAATAGATAGTCATGCATAATCAATCAGTATTTCATAAAACCGCAACATAATTTATATTCATAATTCATAATAAGAGATATCCATAGATAATATAACTTGAAAACATGTAGTTTTCATAAAAAGGAATATTGGGCTCCATGGGTGAAAGGACCTAACAGATGAAATCCACATACCTCAAACTTAGGTTTTATTGGGATGATCTTGAAGGAAATTTAGAGCTTGAAGAGAACCCTTGAGTTCCAAAGTTAGGCTTGAAATCCTTGAAATTTTAATGAGATATTTCGTTTAGTCTTGGAGAGATTTGAGAGGGTCTTGAGTGATATAGAGTTGAAAAATTACTAAATATAGGTGATTTCATGTTTTAGTGGGCATGGGGCTATGACTCCAATGCCCTTGGGCGCATTGGAAAATGTAAGGAAAACATTGAAGTGGTCTACATCTTTTCCGTGATGCGGACCCATCACATGGAAAAAATAACACTGATCCGCGTCCGATCCACGTCACTGTCTGGTCGCGGATGCACACTTGAAATTGAAAATTAGCCAAATTTTTTTCGCTGTGGGCCCTCTAAAATTTCGTTTATTCCCATTCCCCACTCAATTTTTCCCCTGATTGAGAATATAAAGTTGAATGTTTGATACAACTGCAAGATTTTTGAGATATATAAAAATTACAATTATGGACATTTCCGAAACACATTTTGGGGCGTTTTAAGAACATACAACCAATCTTGATGCCGAAGTACACAATCTTCCCCTTGGGAGAAAACCTCTATCCTCTTTTTGGTAAGTAACTTCTTCAACTCAATAAATGAAGGATCTAGGTCTTGCTTAGCCTTAACATCAACAACCACAGAAGATTCAGCCTCATTCTGGACATGGATACCACCATCACTAGAGTGGCCAACCTAACACCCAATCTAGCTAAATGGTGAACATCTTTTGCCAAGTCTTTCTTCCCTTCATCGACATAAGCCACACTCATCATACATAACCTACTAAGAGCATCGGCTACAACATTTGCCTTGTCGTTATGATAATGTACACTCATGTCATAGTTCTTAAGGAGTTCCAACTACCTCCTTTTCCACAAGTTAAGATCCTTTTAAATGAATACATATTGCAAAATCTTGTGGTTGGTGAAAACATCAACATATACCCATACAAATAGTGTCTTCAAATCTTCAAACCAAGCACCATCGCCACTAACTCAAGATCATGAGTCGGGTAAGTATGCTCATGCTCCTTCAATTGCCTTGATGCATAAGCTATTCCCTTGCCATTTTGCATAAGCACATAACACAACCTGATCCAAGAAGCATCATAATACACCACAAACCCATCCAAGCCATGCAGTAGAGTCAAAAGAGGAGCCTGTTTGAGCCAATCCTTCAAAGTCTATAAACTCTTCTAAGACTCATCCGACCGTACAAACTTGGCCTTATTTTGAGTCAATTTAGACAATAGAGATGCAATAGATGAGAAACCTTCAAAAGACCTTCTATAATAACTAGCCAACCCAAGAAAACTACAAATATCCAAAGGAGTCAATGGTCTAGGCTAATTTTTTACGACCTCGATCTTCTTTGTCTCAACCTTAGTACAATTATCGGACACCACATGACCAAGAAAAGCTACCTCACCCAACCAAAACTCACATTTGCTAAACTTAGCATACAACTTCTTCTCCCTCAAAGTTTAAAGAACCAACCTCAAATGGTCTATATGCTCCCGCTCACTCGGAGAATAAATAAGGATATCATCAATGAAGACAACAACAAAATTGTCAAGGAATGGCTTGAACTCCTGATTCATAAGATCCATAAATATGGCCAGAGCATTAATCAAACCAAACGACATCACCACAAATTCAAAATGCCCATACCTAGTCCAAAAAGCCGTCTTGGGAATATCACACTATGCACCTTCAATTGATGATAACCAAAATGGAGGTCAATCATTGCGAAACGGTAGCCCTTTGAAGTTGATCAAACAAGTCATCAATCCTTTGAAATGGATACTTATTCTTGATGGTTACCCTATTCAATTGCCTATAGTCAATATACATCTAAAGAGATCCATCTTTCTTTTTTACAAACAACACTGGAGCACCCATGGAGATATACTTGGCCTAATAAAACCCTCCTCCAACAAATCCTTCAATTGATTTTTCAATTCCTCCGACTCAGCCAGTGCCGTATGATAAGGGGGAATAGAGATTGGTTGAGTAACCGGGAGAAGGTTTATTTTAATGTCTACTTCCTTTTCGGGAGGAATACAGGGCAAGTGTTCAAGAAACATATCCGGAAACTCATTCACCAATGGGACTGATTCAAGAGTGGTGACTCGGATTCCACATCTTTGACCCTCACAATATGATAGATACACCCCTTTGGGATCATCTTTCGGGTCTTAGATAGGAAATAAGTTGACCTTTAATACTGGAGTCACTACCCTTCCATTCAAGAACGAGCTCATCGAAAAATTGGAACTTGACTTTCCGGGTTCTACAATCTATGGAGGTATATAAAGCATGAAACTGATCCATTACGAGAATTACATCATCATCAAACATCTCAAGTTCTACAATCACACGGAAAGACTTTATGCAAAGAAGAGATAGGGAAACCTCAATAAATCATATGAGCAACAACAAATTCACCCACGGGAGTATAGACTGAAAAAGGATCCCTCAAGATTTTAGAACTCAAACCAAACTAAATAGCTAACAGAGGAGTTACAAAAGAAAAATATGCACCCTGATCAAGCAAAGCATAAGCATCAAATTCACCGACTTTTAACGTACCAGTCATAATGTTCGGAGCCTCCTCAACTTCCTGGAGAGCATGCAAAGCATATATCCTATTGTTTCTTGGGGCAACACCTTGTGGAGTTCTTTTATGGCCTTGACCATCTTGAGCCACTTGTCCTTGACCCCTCTGAGCAGCCTTAAGACAATAAAAAACCTTGTAGTTTCTTATCACCACAGCCATAGCACTCACCCAACTCCTTCTAACAAGCACCCAAGTGATTCTTCCAACACTTGTCACACTGGGGAAACAATGGTCCATCACCAAACAGTGCCTTTGGAGAAGGCACCCTAGCATTAGCAACCCAAAAATTACAACCTTGGCCCTATTGAAAGCGACTATAACAACCACCCTTGGAGGTGGAGACGGGCCATCATAGGATCATATACTGTCTTCTCGAGCTTTTCTCCTTGAATCTATTCAGCATACACTATGAGCCTGGAGATGTCCAATATCCCTAATAAGCATAGCCATACGACATTCTTTCACAATCATGTTAGAGATCGCAGAAATAAACTTGTGCATTCTTGCACGGGGGTTAGTCACAAGCATAGGAGCATACTTGGAGAGCTTTGTGAACTTGAGGGCATAGTCCCTCACACTCATACCACCTATTTGAGGTTGATAAACTCTATTATCTTGGGCCCTATAAGTTCAAGTGGAAAGAAACGATCCAAAAACGCAAACTTGAACTCTTCCCAATTAACAACATTACCACAATCCTTCTCCATCAACCATTGAGTGTACCAGATTTGAGCCACATCTTTCAATTGATAAGCAGCCAAATCATCCTTCTCCTCAGATATGTGGGACAATCAACACCTTAGTGAGCTCATCAATGAACTCTTGAGCATCCTCAACAACCTATAAAATTTCAGAGGGTTCATCCAAGTGAAATCTCTCACCCTAGAAGCAAGAGTGGGATCACCGGGAGGAAGATTAGCCTACCAAGTTTGAGAAGTCACCACTTGTGCAAGCATACAAAGGTTGTACAGAATTCACCATTAGAGATAGGCCAATCGGTAGTCCCTTGAGGAACTTGGTCCCACTAGTCGGGGTCGGGGTCGATCTTGGAAGGAGAGATCTTCGTGGAGGCAACTTCTGTAATGTAGCGAGGATACCATCAGGATAAAGGAATCATAGTATATGGTCTAAAGCAATACATAAGAGATCAAGAAGTGAGACGATTCCTAGAATATCATCATAGCCTCCTACTCATAGGCATGGTGCACTTTACACCCATGAATAGGACTCTACTTGACACAACATGTTGGACTTCGAGGATAATTTACAAACCTAATGCTCTGATACCAAGCTTATCACAACATGGACCTAAGGTCTCGGAGTGACACGGTGAATGGGAGCCCAAGAGTCCCCAAATAAGCTTAGAGTATCCATATACATGTCATCGGTTCGGAAGCCCTTATCAATTGTAAACACATAATTCTAAGGGATGGGAAAAATTGACTTACGTTATGGGGACAATTCGGGACATAGGATCTTTCACATCATAACATAGAAGCACATCATAACACATAATAAATCCATATAACTATATCCAATAGATAGCCATATCCATAAGTATAAGCTCCAAATAAAACACTTAGAATAAAAACGTAAAGAGTATACAAGATGTCCAACAATAGCTCTAGCCATCAGATAGGATGGGGGCTAAGATATGTCTGGGCTCACCCTCAAAGTAATTAACATAAATGAAAGCACCATAGGTAGAGGAATGGTGGTTGGTCATTGGAAGATAGGACTCACCACAAAAAGTATTTGAAGATCCAAGCGAGCCGTCGTACGGTGGATGAAGGTAGTCCTCTGTCCCTACATGGCTAGATCATGTAGGCAAAAGTATACGTTAGTACGTTTGAATATACTTAGTATACAGGCATGCAATGCATATAGAAAGAAGTGTATATCCAAAGAATATTATATAACAATGTGTCACACCCCAAAGTCCCGTTAGGGTGGACTGGCACCCGTTGCCGATAAGGCTTGGGAGAACCAACCTATATCTATGCGCTTTGTATATATTATTATAAGGAATTTCTATGTTTGGCATGCTTCTACGAAGATAAACAGTAATAACAAGCTAAAGGAGGTGCGTATAGCTAGCTCGTTGGGACCACGGTGACTAAAGTATGAGACATGACTACACTTTAATTTATATAGTCTACAAAGCCTATAGTCCATAGAAAATATACACAAATGTTTGGGACAAGCCCCGTTTGAATTAACTAAATAATGCAAACATATAAGCTCTCAACACACACAAAGCTCCGAAGCAACCTAGAGCTTGGTAAAAGCAGTTGAGAGTCCTGTACTCTATTGGGGAGATCTACTAGCACCTACACCTACAGCATGAAATACAGGTCCCCCGTAAGGGACGTTATTACAAGATAATGTACTGAGTATGTAAGGCATGAAATACTGCATATGAAGTACAACTTCAACTGAAACTATGCACTGGTGTG
>JAPFFP010039759.1:0-15044 GCA_026153255.1 Solanum medicagineum | reverse complement strand
GTGAGGAAAAGAGATCTTGAGTTTACGTTTGGTGATTGGGTTTACTCTAAAGTCTCACCCATGAAGGGTGTGGTTCGGTTTGGCATGAAGAGGAAATTAAGCCCAAAGTTTGTGGGTCCTTATCAAGTAGTGAGGAAAGTTGGTAAGGTTACATATGAGCTAGAGTTGCCTATGGAGATGGACATGGTTCATCCGATCTTCCATATGTCTATGTTGAGAAAGTTGAAACGTCCAAAAATTGTCACGCCTCCAAACCTATAAAGACGGACAAGCACTCGATGCCCTCAAGGCCCGAGAGAAACAATATACAACCTGTGCTTACTATGCATATGATTATAACAACTACACATCAGTGAAAGTTCATGCAACCTGTAGAGATAAGAGATCAAGTAGGTAACACCAAAACTTACATACTAGACTTGGTCGTTGAGGCCACAACTATTTAGAGACAAGATAAAACCGAACTATATACAATAAGTCTGCAAAGCCTCTATAAGATAGAAGACTTTGACATAGGTCAGGATAGGCCCCACCTTACTTGAAATATTACAAAATACCAAAACGCATGTACTAAAGACTCAGTAAAGCCCAAGATCAACTTAGAACTCACCAAAAGCAGTTGAGTGTTGGGTGCATCTACACTGGATGTCTACTAGCTGGAGTACCTACACCTGCAGCATGAATTACAGCATCTCCCAAGAGGGACGTTAGTACAAAATAATGTACTGAATATGTAAGGCAATAATATGTAAAATGAGAATTCAAGTGAAATCAAGTAGCAAGATTTAATGCACAATCCCTAGCAAAGACTACCTTTGTTGTACTTGTGGGACCATGTACGTTACATTCTTTTCTTTACTTTTCAGTGCTTTATAATTCCTTTAGACATTTGATACCAATGACCAGCTTATCAAAGGTAAAATAGGATTACCCATGCTAGGCATTTTAACCCCTGGGATGCTGTCCTCATGGCTATACAGATTGGGATCGACCCATGCTAGGCTTTCGACCTTGGGCTGCCACCCTCATAAGTTCAGTGAAATTGACCCATATTGCTAGGCTCTTGCCCCTGGGCTACCACTCATGTTATGGACAATGTTCAAGTTATTTTTTGATACTTTGAAATTGATACTTTAATGGTCATGATAACCTTTAAGATTAGAAGCTATGTACCAATAACATATGATAGGATAATAGTCTCCTAAGGCAGTACAACAATATAGGAAACAAGTGTAGCATTCACATACTAATTAGGAGTTCAAATGACACAATTGGCTTTAAGAACAAAAGTAGACCCGTCATGCTAGTGCTTGGAAGAAAAAGCTGCAGGTTCACTAATAAACAAACCGCCACTACTAGAATAGCACTTGAGAAGCTTACTAGTTGATAGTGACACAAGTGTCAGATTTAATGCGAACGAATATTAAATTGGATAGCCTTACAACCTTGTTGTACGACCTTGTTATTACCTCGAAGTAACCACTTTTCTTTTCAAGTATTTATCTACAATAGAGTGGGTGATAAAACAAGCATTAGTAGCTCATAAACATGTGTTGGCACTCCAATCTTACCCAAAATAACATTCAGGCAGCAAATTCGTAATTACAAACCTAAGGGTGTTCTTTCAACACTTCCTCCTCTAATTACATTTGTGTAATACATATTTTTGTATACATAGTGTACCTCAGCTTGTTTTTAGTTCCATTATACGTTGACAACCGTTCACAAGGTACAACACATAACAACTCCAAACAACATATAATTAAGCAGTGTAACATTGCACATTTTTCTACATTTTAGCACTAATAATTCACACCATTTCCCAACTTTAAGCAAACTGGTTTCGGCACATTTATACACCCAAACAAACCTAAAACAGTCCAATGTACATGGAGGACGTGACACCTCAGTTCCTGATCATCGTTGTACGAGTTCTTACCAAACGTATGCTTAAGATATCGTACTTAACCTTATGTCAAAGGAAAATAAACATGTGATAGTAACATACGCCAATTCATATAACTTGTCTATTTAACTCAATTTCTTCAAGAACTTCAATTTCTCTTCACACGTTAAACCAAAAAAGAATCCAAAAGTCCTTTAACAATCAAGAGGAATGAGTAACAACTTGAGAGAATATTCTGCAATAGGTAAAATGTTTTGATTGTCTTTCATGGTATAATTAAGCTAAATTATAGGTATTTGAACTCACCTTAGCTTGCAACAAGGAGGGTCTCCTCAAGAACCCTAAAGGAATTTAAGGCTGCTATTTTCTTAACCCTTGAGAGAAAAGAGAAAGCTGGAGTTCTAATCTACTTTTTGGGTGTGTTAAATTGAATAAAATGTCCTGCTAAACTTTCCTTTTATAAGACCTTTTTGGCCCTTAAAATAATCCCCTAGAACCTCTTTATTTTGCTTCATTTTCAGCCACTAAATATCCAAGTAGGTGATGCAGCTGCTTATGGGTGTCAAGCAGCTAAACAAGGTCAAAGTAGGTGACACACCTACTTGCTTTATCCTTTGTTGGGCAATTACTCGGGCTTAGGTAGATTTGGAAGGTGGACTTCTTCTTTTTCGTTTTTCGTTCTTCTTACATAGTTTGGGCCTCAAGTGAGCCCATTAACATAGGCTTAAAACTAACCCATTAGCCTTGGAAACCTTAACTAGATCCATATAACTCAAGTAGGTGGTACACCTAGTAGCTTAACTAAGTAGAGCAAGCAGCCCACTTGTTCCATCTTTTTAAACATCACTCCCTCTCGGTATAACTCAATACTTTAGCCTAAATCTTTAAATTCAAAAACATTTTTCTGTCTTGAGGTTAAATACTTCCAGAAAAAGATGGATTATTTTGTGATCTTCAACCAATTATGCGCTTCAATATAAGCGCTACAGACTGTTTCCAATACTCAGCGGCTTGAGCGAACCAAGCCTTTGCAATTTCAAAATCTCCCTGTTAAATGGCCTTTTCTCCCCGGCCGGAATAGGTAGTTCAATTCCTACCCTTAGAACCGTACTTGAGAATTTCTTACCTCATACGACTCAGCAGTCAATTCTTGTGGCGTCCCATTTTGATCTATATATCTAATAAAATCGAATCAGATTTCTCATGGTTCTATCCCAGTTTGGGTTGACTTGGAACACATCAAGGCATCACAACACCTTTTATCGAATTCAAATTACCACTACTCAAAGATGAAACTTGATTCGTCGCCTATACAATAAGGACATGTAAATGTGGATAGAACTAGCCTATGCATAACATGGGGTGTTACATCCTCCCCTCTTAAGAACATTTGTTCTCGAATGACAATATAGTTAGTTAGCCCATAAAAGTTCAAGCCTAAGCTATATATCACATAATATATATAGACACATACTTACTTGTCAATGCCTCTACTCCGACTTTTTCATCCTTCTCAGTGGACTGAAAGAGATGGGAGTACTTGCATTTCATTACTTCTTCAGCTTCCCAAGTAACCTATTCAACTTGCTTGTTCCTCCATGGTACTTTCATGAAAGCTACTTCTTTATTTCTTAACTTCTTGACTTGTTAATCCAGAATAGCAATGGGTATTTCCTCATAAGTGAGACCTTCTGTAGTGTACATCTTCGGTTGAAGTGATACGAGATGGGTCACCTATGCACTTTCGAAGCATCGAAACGTGAAACACTGGATGAACCATAGAAAGCTCCTAACGTAGCTCTAACTCATGTGCAACTTGTCCAACTCTTTTAACAATCTTATATGGTCCTATGTAGCGTGGATTGTGCTTTCCCTTTTTACCAAATCTCTTTACCCCTTTCATTGGAAACACCTTCAAGAACACCTAATCTTCTATGGAAAATTCTAGTCCTCTTCTTCTTGCATCTGCATATGATTTTTGTTGACTTTGAGTCATTTCTAATCACTATTTTATTATCTTAACCGTCTCCATAGCTTGATGAATAAGATCTGGCCCAAATAAGGCCGTTTCACCTACTTCAAACCAACCAATTGGTGACATACACATTCTTCCATACAAGGCCTCATAAGGTGGCCATTTTGATTCTTGAGTGGTAGCTGTTGTTGTAAACGAATTGAATAAGTAGCAAATGGTTATCCCAGTTACCTTTGAAGTCTAATACACAAGCTCGAAGCATATCCTCAAGTATTTGGCTTGTGCGTTCTGCTTGACCATCAGTTTGAGGGTGAAAGGCTATACTTAAGTTCACTTGCGTACCCAAACTTCTCTGAAATGACTTTCAAAAATTTGCAGTGAATCGAGCTCCCCTATCAAATATAATAGAGGGCACTCCATGCAGCCGAACTATCTCTTTAATGTACAATCTTGCATATTGATAGCATCATACAAAGCTCTACTCCATTGAAGGAAAAGGATGAAGCCTTAGAAGCTCAAAGGAGGCCCATAACAAGATCTCAAACCAAGGAGTTTATGAAAAGCTCAATGGGCTTCCATTGCAGATCCAAAGGTGTCATGTTGGGGAAGAAGAGCTAACGCCCAAGAAGGATGAATTGTCCAAATGCTACAATTATTTGGTTGCCCAAATTCAAGTCCAAGTGGAAGAAGTTTAGGTTTAAATGCAAATAAGGCCAAGAATAGTCCAAGAATCAGCCACAATAAAGGTTGCTTTCTGCCTAAGTTTGGAGAGAAGACTAGTCAAACTTTTCAAAATTGTCAAGATGTTTTTCCTAGTTGAGTTTTACCTTATTTCCTTATTTATATATAGGTTATTAATGTTTTCCTTATTCTATTTAAGGTATCCTAGTACCATTTAATACTTTCCTAGAACTACTAGGTCTATTCCTAGTTAAGGTTACTTTATTTCCTTTCTAGTGTAGGATTTACCTTGTAATTTTCTTTCTAGGTTTTGGATACTCCTTGAGCCTAACCTATGGAGTCTTGGATGCCAAAGACCCTATAATATATGTAGAGTCTTTTTTCTTTCATTAAAGAAAATTAGATTGATATTAATAATATTTGAGAGAGTTCTATTGAACCTTTGTGACTTGTTCTTTGAGAATTTATCTTTCAACCTTTACTAGTTCATAGTATGAGGTATAAAGTACTTTCTTCTTGTGATATCTTTGATTTCTTTTTGGTATTCTTTAGAATGTGATTAGTTTACATGCTAATTATTGTCTTTAGTTACTCATAAAGCGGTCAAGCTCTGAATCTAATGTTTTGATTCGTTTTCTCAAGTAAAGGCATTAGACTTCTTCCATAAATCTTTACCTTGTTATTTAGATCTTGTCAAGACCTTAGAATATCAATTTCTTGGAAATTCTTGGATCTTTCCTTTGAATTTCCAATATCTTTATTTAGTTTTTATCTTCCTTTTTTTTGTTGTTTCTTCCACATTCTAGTATTTTACTCCACCTTAGTATTGTTTCTAACCTCGATCCTACCACATACTCTTCAATTGTATAAGTAGTTCACCAACAAGAAGTGTGCTAATTTGGTGAGTCTATCAACAACTACCCATATGGAGTCGAACTTCCGAAATGAGCGAGGTAACCCAGTAACAAAATCCATGTTGATCATGTCCTACTTCCAAATTTGAAGTTTTATATGCTGCATATAACCTCCCGGCTTTTGGTGTTCTACTTTAACTTGTTGACAATTTTGGGCATTGGGCCACGGATTCTGCAATGTCCTTCTTCGTTTCCCCAAAACAATATACTTCCTTCAAGTCATGATACATTTTGGTTGAGCCCGGATGGACTGAATATCTTGAATAATGTGCTTCTGTCATAATTCTCCTTTTTAGCCCATCTACATCAGGTACGCACAATCTGTTTTGACATCGAAATGCTCCCTCTTATGTGAGCTTAAATACCTTAGTCATACCTTGTTGTACATTCTCCTTAAGCCGAAATAGAGTGGGGTCTATGTACTGTTTCTCTTTCACTTCTGCTTATCAACGAGGATTCTGCTGCATTTTGCACAATAATGCCTTCGTCTGGAGTTTTATCAAGGCATACTCCTAGGATAGCTATTGATGTAGATCTTGTCTGATTATGGACTACTCAAAAGTAGCTGCCATTGTTTTACGGCTTAAAGAATCCACCACTACATTTGTGTTTTTGGGGTGATACAAAATATCAATGTCGTAATCTTTTAATAACTCAAGACACCTTTGTTGCCTTAGATTCAGGTCCTTTTACTTCAAAATGCATTGTAGATCTTGTGATCAGTATATATGTCAACATGAACTCCTTACAAATAGTGGCACCATATCTTCAGGGCAAATATAATTGCTACTAGCTCCAAATCATGGGTTAGATAGTTTTTCTCATGTGGACAAAACTACCTTGAGGTATAATCTATTACTTTACCATGATGCATCAAGACACATCCTAATCCCACTCTCGAAGTATTACATTACACTCATAACCTTCTGTTCCTTCAGGAAGTACCAATACAGGTGTCGTCGCCAATTTATTTTTCAGCTCTTGGAAGCTTCTTTCACATGCATCACTCCATTGAAACTTGGCTTTCTTATGTGTTAGCTTGGTCAACTGTGCAGAAATAGAAGAGAATCCTTCAATAAACCTCGAATAGTAACCTGCCAGCCCAAGGAAACTACGAACGTCCGTAGGTGTTGTAGGTCTTGGCCAGTTCTTCACAGCTTCTACCTTTTGGGTATCAACCCTTATTCCTTCATCAGATACAATGTGCCCCAAGAAGGCCACCAATTTTAACCAAAACTCACACTTAAAAAACTTTGCATATAACTTAGGATCATGAAGAATTTGTAACACTTGTCGCAGGTGATTAGCATGTACTCTCTGATCTTGAATAAACCAAAATGTTATCTATGAATACTATCATGAACACATCCAAAAATGGTTTGAACATACTATTCATCAAATCCATAATAATTGCTGGTGCATTTGCTAGCCCAAATGACATGACTAAGAACTCAAAAGAGCCATACCGTGTTCAAAGCTGTCTTGGGTATATCTTGATTTCTGACTCTTACTTGGTGATAACCCGACCTCAAGTCAATCTTTGAAAAACACTTAGCACCCTGTGATTGATCAAACAATTGATCAATTCTTGGGTGAGGATATTTGTTCTTTATCATCAGCTTATTTAACTGTCGGTAGTCAATGCACATATTCAATGAGCCATCTTTCTTGTGTACAAATAAAACTGGTGCTCCCCAAGGGGACATACTTCTTATAAATCCCTTCTCTAGCAAATCTTTTAATTGCTCCTTTAACTCCTATAATTCTATTGGATCCATTATGTATGAGGGAATGGTTATAGGTTGTGTATCTGGAAGCATATCAATACCAAACTCAACTTCTCGTTCAGGAGGCAAACCTAGAAGATCTTCAGATTTACATTCGAAAATACATTCACCACCGGAATAGATTGAAGGGTTGGGGGATCTGCATTTATATCTTTCCCCCTCACTAAATGGCATATGTAAATTTACACACCATCTTCCTTGCCTTAAAATAGTAAATAAACCTACCTCTTGGCGTCCCAATATTACCTTTCCATTTAAGGAATTCCTCCTTTGGAAAATGGAACTGCACCATCTTATTTCAGCAATCCACTATGGCATAACAAGAAGCCCACCAGTCCATGCCCATTATAACATCAAAACCTACCATTTCTAGCTCAAAAGGTTAGCCAATACATCACGATCACAAATAGTTACCATGCAATATGATAGACCCTTCTAGTTGTATTAGACTCACCAATTGACATAGACACTTCAAATGGTTTAATCAATAATTCAAGTACTCTTTGTAACTTCCCAACAATTAATGGAGTAACATATGATAGAGTAGATCCTGGGTCAATTAATGCATATACAATATGTGAAAAGATGGACAATGTACCTATAACCATATCTGGGGAAGCCTCCAGATTTTGCTGATCTCCTAGACATAGATACGATTTTGAGTTCCACTAGAACTAGCTGCCCCTCTAATACCCCTAATTACGACCTGCAGATAATTGTGGACCCCTACCTAAGGAAGGCACTATTTAT
Organism: Solanum medicagineum; assembly: GCA_026153255.1. Taxonomy (NCBI): domain Eukaryota; kingdom Viridiplantae; phylum Streptophyta; class Magnoliopsida; order Solanales; family Solanaceae; genus Solanum; species Solanum medicagineum. The sequence continues at coordinate 7,031 of JAPFFP010039759.1, read as the reverse complement.
GACAATGTTGCAACTGATTCAGTAGGTGTGGCCATACTACCTGTATCCCGTTGAGGGTAATTTCTCGTCATATGACCTGGTGTACCACACTAAAAACAATCATTCATCCCAAATCTGCATGCACCTAGATGAGTCCTCTTACATTACCTACAAGGCTATCGAGGATGTCTTGATTGGTTCCTACTTCCTTGTTCTTAGTGCTCAGCTATTCATGAACCTTGGTTTTCACCTTGTTATTTCCCCAAGAACCTTGATATCAAGGTGGAGCACTAGCTATAGAGTAAGAAAATGATGGCTTGGATGGTCTATTAGAAAATCAAGGCCTAAACTCACCTTGGAATGGTGTAAATTGCCTCGCAGATCTAGCCCTATTTGACTGTGCTCTTTTCGACTCTTGGGTCCTCCTACATTGCCTTTGATCCTCCAACTTTTGTGCTAGAGCTTGCATACTCACTATATCCATGTCTTTATTCAAGGATGCAATGGTGCAATCTCTAACCAAGTAGGGATCTAATCTATCCACGTATCGATGAATTCGATCCTCCATAGGAGCAACCACATTAGGAGCATACCTGGCCGAGGAATTAAATTAAAGACTATACTCTCTTATGCTCATACTTCCTTGGTGAAGATATAAGAATTGATCTACACAGGCCTCTCGAATCTCCAATGGTAGATAGTGGTCTAGAAATGCCTTTTTGAACTCTTTCCAAACAACTAGAGGTGCATCCATACCCCTGGATTGATTACAAGTTTCATACCACAATACAGCCACCCCTTTTACTCTATATGATGCTAGCTTAACAGCTTCTATACTGCTTACATGCATAACATCCAAGGTCCATTGGATCTGGTCAACAAAGTCTTGTGGATCTTCTTTACGATCTGACCCAGTGAATGAAGGAGGATCCTAATTAAGGAAGTTGCGTATTCCTGTGCTTTGTCTACACCACAGGTACCTGCAATCGGACCTTCTTGTCTTTGACCTTGACCAGCAACTATCCGAGTTAATAATTGGTCCGCATTCCTTAAATCTTGCTCAGTAGCACTAATAGGAGGCTCTAGAGGTGCCGCTGCCCTTCTTAGCTCTTCTGGAGGTGGAGTTGAGGGACTTTGTGATAAGGACTCATCCAGAATCTCACTTTGGTTAGGTCTATCTCGAGATTGGTTGGTCCCTTCTCCAAGATCTATCTGCTTACTTGTACTTCTTCTCCTTGTGACTGGCATCTTTTGCTATATAAAATAAACAATTCAGGGGTTAGATATGATCCACCTATGATAATGGTTCTACGGCACGATCTAGGAAATGAAACAAAAGAGACAACTCCAAAATGTCCTGTAACCTCATGTTTATAGATTTGGTGCACAACACACCCATAAACAAGACTCTACATAGACATGGCTTTGTAGACTCCCTAGGATGACTCGCTCTGATAGCACTTTTGTCACGCCTCCAAACCTATAAAGACGGACAGACACTCGATTCCCTCAAGGCCCGAGAGAACCAACATACAACCTGTGCTTACTATGCATATGATTAAAACAACTACATATCGGTGAATGTTTATGCAACCTATAGAGATAAAAGGTCAAGTAGGTAACACCAAAACTTACATACCAGACTTGGTTGATGAGGACACAACTATTTAGAGACGAGATACAACTGAACTATATACAATAAGTTTACAGAGCCTCTATAAGATAGAACACCTTAACATAGGTTGGGGTAGTCCCCACCTCACTTGAACTATTACAAAATACTAAAATGCATGTACTAAAGACTCAGTAAAGCCCAGAATCAACTTGGAGCTCACCAAAAGCAGCTAAGTATCGGGGGTGTCTACACTAGAGGTCTACTAGTTGGAGTACTTGCACCTGCAACATGAATTGTAGCATCCCCCAAGAGGGACATTAGTACGAAATAATGTACTGAAGATGTAAGGTAATAGCGTATGTAAGATGACAATTCAAGTGAATCAAGTAGCAAGATATAATGCACAAACCATAGTATAGACCACCTTTGTTGTACTTATGGGACCATGTACATTACATTCTTTTCTTTACTTTTCAGTGCTTTATAATTCCTTTAGACAATTAATACAAATGACAAGTTGATCAGTGTTAAAAGAGGATGACCCATGATAGGCATTTAACACCTGGGATTCTGTCCTCATGGCTATACAGATTGGGATCGACCCATGCTAGGCTTTTGCCCCTAGGTTGCCACCCTCATAACCCAAGTGAGATTGACCCATGCTAGGCTCTTGCCCTTGGGCTGCCACCCATGCTATGGACAATGTTCAAGTTATTCTTTAATACTTTGAGATTGTTACTTTGATGGTCATGATAACCTTTAAGATTCAAAGCTATGTATCAGTAACATATGATAGGATAATAGTCTCCTAAGGCAGTATAACAATATAGGAAACAACTGTGGCGTTCACATACTACTTAGGAGTTCAAATGACTTAATTGGCTTCAAGAACAAAAGTAGAGCCGTGATGCTAGTGCTTGGAAGAACAAGCTACATGTTCACTAATAAAAAACACTGCCACTACTGGAATAGCACTTGAGAAGCTTACTAGTTGATAGTGACATAAGTGTCAGATTTCATGCCAAGGAATATAAAATTGGATAGCCTTATATACCTTGTTGTACAACCTTGTTATTACCTTGAAGTAAACTCTTTTCTTTCCAAGTGTTTATCTACAACACAGTGGGTGATAAAACGAGCATTTGTAGTTCATAAACACGTGTTTGCAGTCCAATCTTATCCAAAATAACATTCAGACAGCAAATTCGTAATTACCAACCTAAAAGTGTTCTTTCAACCCTTCCTCCTCTAATTGCATTTGTGGTAATACATATTTTTGTATAGATAGTGTACCTCAGCTTGTTCTTAGTTCCATTATACGCTTACAACAATTGACAAGGTAGAACACATAACAAGTCCACAAAACACATAATTAAGCAGTGTAATTGCACCTTTTTCTATATTTAAGCACCAACAATTCACACCATTTCCCAACATTAACCAAACTGGTTTTTACACATTTATACACCCAAACAATACCAAAACAGTCCAATGTACATGGAGGACGTGAGACCATAGTTCCTGATCATCCTCCTACAAGTTCTTACCAAACTTACGCTTAAAATATCGTACTTAACCTTATGTCAAAGGAAAATAAACATGTGGTAGTAACAGACTTCAATTCATATAACTTGTCCTTTTTAACTCAATTTCTTCAAGAACTCTAATTTTTCTTCACACTTTAAACCAAACAAGAAGCCAAAAGTCCTTTGACAATCAAGAGGAATGAGAAGAAACTTGGGGGAATATTCTGTAATATAAAGCATAAGTAACATGTTTTCCTTATCTTTCATGGTAGAATTAAGCTAAATTATCGGTATTTAAACTCACCTTAGCCTGCAACAAGGAGGGTCTCCTTAAGAACCCTAAAGGAATTTAAGGCTGTTATTATCTTAACCCTTGAGAGAGAAGAGAAAGCTGGAGTTTAATCTACTATTGGGTGTGTTAAAATGAATAAAATGTCCAGCTAAACTTGCCTTTTATAATGCCTTTTTGGTCCTTAAAATAATCCCTTAGAACCTTCTTATTTTGCTTTATTTTCAGCCACTAAATGGCCAAGTAGGTGATGCAATTGCTTATGGGTGTCAAGCTGCTCAAAGAGGTCAAAATAGGTGACACACCTACTTGCTTTATCCTTTCTTGGGATAATTAGTTGGGCTTTGGCAGATTTTGAAGGTGGGCTCTCAAATTGGTTTCGGCCTTATTTCGTAGTGAATTTTTGGATTTGAATACTTCTACACTGAATTTTTTTTGTAAATTCAACTTGACTTGTACCTGGAATAGAGAAAAATGGTATCTTTTTCTTTTTCATTTTTCTTATTTAGTTTGGGCCTCAAGTGAGCCCATTAACATAGGCTTAAATCTGACCCATTATGATAACATGCAAAGCATAGATGACACCAACATGAGTGGCATGTACCCCTTAAGACTATTTACAAGGAGTCAAGCAAAAGATATCCAAGACCTACAAGCAATGTTCACGAAAAAAGGAAGCATTAGAGAAGCTTGAGGGTCACCGAAGAAACGCTTACAATGTGTGAAAGGTCTATCAAGTTGAGAAGAAGGAAGAAAAGAGGTCATGTGTGCAAATGACTACTACTTAAATTCAGGATTTGAAAAGAAGGCAACCAAACAAGGCCGTTATTTATTAATGGTAAAATTGTAAAGAAAATGTCTTCTTTTATTTACTTAGTATAAATAGCTTCATTTTATCATTTGGAAGACTTAGACTATGTTGAATATTGAATTCTCAAATGTAGTATCTTCGTAGTGAGTAATTAGGGTGAACTCTTAGAATTTATAGTTGACTTGTTTGCTTGGTTAATTGAAGGTTGCCTATTTGTGGTTCTTAATTTCCTTCAAGGGTTTTATTTGAGTTGTTGAAATTAATTGGGAGATGAGGTTTTTAGTTCCTTGTTTCCCATAATTTCAATAGTTTGAATCTAATCCACATATCCTTCTATATTTGTTCCCTTTTCCCTTTCTTTCTTGATTTCATCTTTATCATTTGGTATCAAGAGCTTAGGTTTAGATTTGTGTCTTGGAATTTTGATCTACTCAAAAATTCAAAAATCCAAAAAATAAACCCAAAATTTTTTTAATTTGATTTGTTGTTTTAGACACTAGATTATTGTTCACTAGTGTTTTTTGAGCCTAAATATCAAATTTCATTAAATTTGGAATTGTGGAAGTGAAGTTGTCATTGAAGGGTTTTGAGCATTCAAACTTTTCAAATTTTGAAAGTGGGTTCTTTGATTGAGAAGAAATTGAAGGTTGATGATCATTGGGGTTTGTTCTCTACATCAAGGGGAAGCTAATCCTAATTTTTGAGCCAATTTTGAATTGATTTGAAGGTGTTGGGATTTAGTGTGTGTTCTTGGTGTTCTTGAAGAAAAAGAAGATCAAAAGGTACATTTAATCCATTTTTTCCACATAAAGTTGGTCAAGGTGTTGGTTGGCTTTTAGTGGAAATCTAAAAAAAATCGAAAAAAATTCAATTTTTTTTTTAGATTCAAAAAAAATTAAAATTCCACGTTAGCGCCAAATCAGTGCCAACTAAGGGTGCCAGCTCAGCTGTTGCAGCGCCAGCCCTTCCAGACCAACCCACGTGGCAGTGTACTATAGTTTTAGAGACTTAAAATCTGCAGACTTTTCAGACCCTAAAATTTTTCCAAAGTATGGGAGGTTATTTGGGCATAAAAATTTTTCTAGGTGTCCAAACGAAGTGATTCTTATTTTAAAATTTTGTGCTTCGATTCTCCAACTATTTAGCAAGTAATAAACGTCCTTAACTACTTTTTAACTAGTTTTAATCATCAAATCAAACCCCTTTCAAATCAGGAACACCTTAAGCCTTCAAAAATTTTTCTAAGTGTCCGAACCCAATTCTTCTTCTTTGTCACTCATTTTTCTTTCATTCCTCAACTATTCAACAACTAATTAACATATTTAATTACTTCTTAACTAGTTTATAAACATTAAATCATCTCTTTGATTCTTCAAATTAGGTAACAACAAGTACTTTCGTCTACTTTTGTTACTTAGTTTTTTTTAATCTGATATTTCTTGTGCCTCTTTCTTCTAGTTTTTCTTCTTTTATTCATGTTCCTAATCTTTGTTTGAGTCATCCTTATTTTAAGAGTCATAAGAATCCACTCCACCACAAAGGATATGTGACCTTGAATTGATTGAGCGAAGCTAGTTCATTAACAATTTTGAGACGACGCCATAGAAGGTGCGTTGAGAGTTACATATGAGTGATTTGAGGCTTTTGCTACTAATCTTGTTTGTTCAATGTTGTAGGTATCATGTATAATACAAGTCCAATTGGTGAAGGTTCAGAAAATATCATGGAAACTCTTGCTTACATCTCCAAACAAATAGTGGAAATGAATGAAACGATGAAAGGTATGGAGGAAAGGTTGGTACGGGTGGAGAATGAGAATCGAGGAAAAGTAATTCAACCCAAAAATTAGGAGACAAGGAGGGCATCGATGCATTCCACTACCATTACCCAGGGACAAGCCCATAATCTATGTTTTTCTCCAAAAGCCAAACCTGAAGCTACCAAACCCAACTTCCAAATGAAAAACAATCCAAACCATCCAAGACATGCTAACCACACCCAAACCCACAACCCTATCACCCTCCACGGGAGAATCTTCCTTTTGTGGTGAACCAAGTCCATTACCAAACTCCATTCCGAAACGCATCAAATGCATCTTCTAATATATGTCACCCATCACCTCCACTAAATGCACCACAAATTCCCTACCAAGATTACCAATACCAAAATCCTCTCTATGATGAAATATATGGAGATCTCAACAATGATGAGTTTTAGGAGCACGGGGGTAGGGATACTTATAGAGTGCAAAGGGAAGGAGTCCGACCTCGAGACTTGGGGTCGGCTCATTCCATGGGAGGCCGAGATTATGGGTATAGAGGAGATAGAATGGGATATAGATGAGATAGGATGGGAAATAGGGGATATAGGTTTGGGGAGAGGAATGATCAAGATAGGGGCTTGAACACTATCAAGGTTCCACTTCAAAGGTTCAAAGGAAGTAGTGACCCCGATGTGTTCTTGAAGTGGAATATTCAAAGTGAGCGGATCTTCCTCACAAATAATATCTCGAAAACTTTGAAGGCGAAGTATACTCTCACACAATTTGAAGGGTATGCATCCACTTGGTGGGGAGTCTAAGAGGAGGGAAAGGGAGAACCATCACATCTAGGAGTTGCCTACTTGGCAAGAGTTGATTGCACTTATGGGGTTGAGATACTTGACTCCAAACTACTACCAAGAGGTATTAGAGAAGGTATTTATGTTGAGACAAGGTACCAAAATAAAGAGTATTATGATGAGTTTGAGAACTTGAGAATGAAGTCTAAAATGGAAGAGAGCATGCAAAATACGGTGATCCAATTTGTGGCC